>JAODAL010040438.1:0-36917 GCA_025379985.1 Phyllomedusa bahiana
TTCCCCTTGTAATCCCCTTTCCCATCCCTGTTCCCCCCAAACCCTCTAATAAAAATTTTAATCGTTATTTATATAGCCGTTCATATTCCCAGCACTTTACTTTTAAGGGGTTTTAAAAGCACGGGTCACACCAGACATTACTTATAAAAAAAAGCAAACTAAACAAATGAGACACGAGGTGTGGGGGGCCCCCCTGTCACAAGAGTTTAAAAAAATCTATTAGGGTGTAGGGGGTGAAAAAAAGGTGAAAAGGGTTTGGTTTTTTCCCAATGGGCCAGCTATGTTACTTTAAATAGGGGGTTTGTATACAAAAAAAAAAATTTTAAGTGGATAAACCTTTGCCACCCCAACCATACTTTCTTTATCAGATAAGTTCCTGGGGGGGGTTAAAAGGGGCCGGGAAAGGGGATGAATGTGTTACAGAAGGGGGGGGGTTTAAAACAATTAGGGATTTGGTTTGCTTGTCTTGGGAAGATTGTTTTCAGAGCCCCACTTAACCCCTTAAGGCCCCGGCCCTTTTTTTTTTGGTTTGAAAATTGTTTTTCCCCCCCCCTCCCTTCTGAAAGCCTAACTTTTTTTTTTTTTCCCCCCTATTTTTTTTTAAACAAAAAATCAAGATTTTTTTATAAAATTCGAAAATTTTTCCCCACCCCGGTGATCAGAAACTGACAAAAAAATTTAAAAGAAAATCCCAAAAAAATTTTTAAAAAACCCCAAACACTGTATCAAGAGGAATGGCCTTTTTGGGAGACACATAAAAATTTTTGTGTTATTATAAAGACAAAAAATTTGACCAGTCTCCAAGAAAGGGGGTTTTGACCACGGACAATTATTAGTAAAAAACTTAAAACCCCACTTAAACAAAAAAGGAATAACCAAAAAACAAAAAATTATTGAAACCAAAAGGGCCCTGTGGGGTGTGCAGTTTTTTCCCCTTTTATAAACGGTTTAACCCTGTATTTTCGCAAATTTTGTCGGGGGGTATAACCCCCCAAAACCCCCAAACCTTTGGGTGCCTGGTGACAAACCCCCTTTTTCCCTAAAAGGAGAACTGCTAAAAGTGTGGATAGATAAACCAGAGGAAAAGGAGTGGACCAAAATTCCCCCCGGGGAATTACCAAAAAGGCTAGCTGAAAAGAGGATTCTAAACTGCCCAAAACTGCCTCCGTAAAAATTCTTTCCAATCCCGCCAAATTTTGAAAATTTTGGGTCCGGGACCCCCTTTATGTACTTGATTTTATTTTTTAAAATGAAAGAGTAAGGCTTTTCCCCGGGGGCCTTTTACCCCAATCCTGGTTTAAAGTAGGGGGTTTGGGGTTAAACCTTTTAAGGAGGGGGCCAAAAAAAGTCTGGCTCTGTTTTCCTGGCAATAAACATAAGTGGGTTTAAGGGCCCAATTTAGAGTGCCGAGGACGAAAAACCCCTCGGGGTCTAAGAGAAAAAGGGCGGACTTAGGGTCTTTGGTATGGGGCCCATCCCCATTCTGTCATTCAAAAATTGAAAAACCTTTGGCTCCAGTTTTCCCGGGAAATCTTGGGGCGGGCCCTCAAAAGGGGAAAAAAAACTTCCCGATACAGAGGGGGGCCAATTGGAAAACACTTTGGGAACCCTCGGTTTTAACTTGTGTAGATAGGCAGGGGTTTTAATTTGCCCGGTGTTTTATATAACTGGGTTGCCCGTCCCCATTTTTCCCGGGAAAAGGAGACCATTTTAGGAGCCTCCAACGTAATTCCCCACTGTTCATCTGTAATAGGTCCCACCCTCCCCCCCAATTTTAAATTTTTATACCCTTTGAAACGGAGCCCCCCGTTTCCCTCTAAGCATTTAGTGTGTAGAGACAAGTTTTTGGGCCCCCCCGGGGGGGAAAAACCAGCAGAGGGGGCCCAGGGAAAATTTTCCCTGAAAAGTTACGGGGGTTTTTCGGAAAAAAACGTCTGCGGGCGGCCGGAGTGAAAAAACGAAAGAAGGAGTGTTAGGGTTTTGGTATTGGGCTGCCAAACCCTGAAATGTCCTAAGCCCCAAAAGCCCCAAATTATAGCGGGTACAAATACCCCTATCCCCCTTTTTTCCCCTACAGAGTGCTCAAGGGTAGAAACCCTCCTGTAAGTTTTTATTACCCGGGCAAAGGTGTATATTGTCCCCCCCTGTTTGGTAGAAAAAGGGCTTAACTTGTTTCCAAATAAAGGGAAAAATCGGGTTTAAGAATTGCGGGGAATGGGAGTGATGAAAAGGGACGTGAGGGAGCCAAAAAAAGAGGGGGGAAAGGATGCAAATTCTCCCTTGATTCCAGGGTTTAAAAAAAAGGGCTCCAAAACTCTCAAAACAGTCCGTTGTCTGCCATCAAACCAAAATTTGGGAAAAAGTTGGGACCCCAGTAAAAAAGTGCGCAAATCGGGGAAAAAGATGCCCCCCTTTTCCCCAAGGATGCTGTAGGATGTGAAGAAAAAGACAAAGCCCTCCCATTATTCCAAAAAAAAGGAGACCAAATAAAATTTCAAACCCCGGAACACCCAAAGAGTCTAGATATACTGGGGGAATTAAATTTTGAATTATAGTTTTCTTGGGAAAAAGGATTTTTTACTAAGTTTAATTTTGGGCCCAAATCGGGGACAAGGGAAGCCTGTTCCAGCCCTAATTTTACTAAAAAGGGAACACAATGAGTGGACCTATGTTTTATCTCGGTTTCGGGCCGAAAACCCCGGGTTACCCCCAAGTGGTGATTTGGGGGCCCACGGTTCCCGGGCAAGGGACGGGGTTTGCGGGTCGGGGAAGGGAAAAAGGGAGTCTAAATTCGTAGAGGGATTTATCCACTTTAAACTTTAAGCCGAGTATCCCCAAAAGGTGGTAACCACAGCAGATCTCTGGGGAGTGAGGATTTCAGCTTCTTGTAGATAAAATTTAAGGCTTTGTCAAAGGGGTATGGGGGGGGGCTTTCAATTTCCCCATGTAGAGACCCTCCCAAAAAAACAACCAACCCCGAGTCCCCCCTGTTGGAGCAGTAGGGGCTCAATGGCCAGGGAAAAATTTTGAAGTGGGGATGGGGGGCATCCCTTTTCAGGCCCCTTTTCAAAAAAAGGGTATCAAAATGAGCCCTTTAAAACTCTCATTTTGGCCCCCGGCCTGGTTATACAGTTTTTTTAACCCCAAGATATAAAACCTGGGAAAACCCGAATTTTTTGAAGCACCAGCCTTTGTTGTTCCATTCTACCGAATCAAAGGCTTTGTTCGTATCTAGAGATAGCAGAATCCTGGTCCCTTTACATTAGTGTGAGGGGCCTGCAGTTTGTGAAGGGGCCTTAAAGCAGATTCATGGCTGTATGGTTTTCCCGGGCATAAATTTTAGATTTTGGTTTTTCATGGTTAAAAGGGAAGGGTTTAACCCGGGGTTTAAGGGCCGCATGGCCAAAAAAATTTGGCCAGTATTTTAAAAGTCTGCTGCAAAAAAGGATCGGTCCCATATGAAAAGCAAAACGCAGGATCCCAAACCCGGGCTTAGGAAATTTTTTACAATCAACGTTTCTCATCGAGGCGGGAAAACACGAAGCCTCCTTTGCCCTCATTAAAAAACCTGAGTAAAAGGGAGCCCAAGAATTCCCGGTAAGGTTTAAAAAATTCAATGGGCAATCCATCTTTGCCTGGGGGTTTTTGGTTCTTAAAGGGTGCCAAAAATTTTGGGGCTGAAATTTTTTCAGGGTTTAATTAGGAGCCTCCAATATAGTCCGTTGGGTCCCCCTTAAGGCGGGCCCGTCCACCCTCCCAAATAATCCGAGATCTTTTGTCCGGGCTGTAGTTGGAGCTATATAAAAACTGCCTTGAAAAATACGAAAAAACTTTTTGCTACAGAAATAGGGTTGTGACATTCGGTCTGGGTGCCAATTTTGATTCGTAATCACTGGGGGTTCATGGGATCTCTTCGCCTTTAGGCAAGTTTAAATTTTTCCCCCAACCCCTCCCCCCCCTTCAAAGGGATTGCCTTGTGAAGGGCGAGGAACGAGTTCCCCATCTGCAGCAATCGCGTTTCAATTTCGTTTCCGAGCCAACTGGACCCATTTCTCCCCGGTTGGGTTTTTTTTATACGGGCCCTTTCCCCCTCTGCAACCTCCCAAAGCCAAAGAGTCAGTCCTGGCGCATAAGACGTTTGAGGTCGGTTTAAACAGTGGAAAGTTTTTCCCTGACATATGGCCCAAATGGGGTCCCCAAAAAGCCAGAAGAGAGGAATTCCGGGTCATTTTTAAAAGTCAGGGGCTCGACCATTTATCAGTAAAAAAGTTAAAAGGCGGAAAAGGGGCGCAAACCAATATGGGGTTTTTAAACGCCAAGGTAAGAGATCTGCAAGGTTTGACCCAAAACCAGGCGGGAAATTTTGGAGGGAATGGTTAGAGACCGAGCGGAAAGATAATCGCAGCTGTGATAAAGGGGGAGAAGGTTTTCTATTGACCCGGGCCCCAAATTTTTCTGGAAAAAATGCCCTTTATTTCCCGGGGAAAAAACAGGAATATTGGAAAAGCACCCGGGTGAAAAGAACCCCATGCCTCAACTAAAAAACCCCCCCGGGCCCCGACCCGCTGTAGGGGGAAGGAGAGTCCCCTTGCCCCGAGGCCCCCCCCCGAAAATTTAAAACGGGCTTGGATTGTATCCCAGGGATTTAAAATTCCTTTAAACCCCAAGATAGGAAATTAGGCCCCCTTTTAGGGGCAAACGCTATTGCTAAGTTTAATAATCTCCAGTGGAAAAGGGAGGGGGGATATAGACTTAAACGGGCAATAGCTTTTGTTCTTTTTTTTAATCATTTAAAAATTTTTTACCTCCCTTGTTTGTCGTTTCGGGGGGTTCAGGGGGAAAACACATTCCGACGGTTTAATATCGTTTTTCCCCTCCATGCGAAAAACCCCTTGATTTGGGGAGGGCCCCCCCCCCAGGTTTGTGAAAATACGAGATCTCGGCTGAACCCAAAAGGTCTCCTGGGGACATTTAAAGTCCGCCCCTTTTAGGATTTAATAAGCCTCAACACCAGGTTCCGGGGGGACGAGTCATTTAACCCCCCACATTTCCCAAGGGAAAGTGCTGTTAAAAAAAGCCATAATTTAAAAGAAAAAAACGTAATTCCAGGAAAGCCGAAGTAATCCCCAAGCCCCTCTGGGTCCCCCACCCAACCTTTCAGTCTACACCTGGGATAAACCCCACTGGGTTTGGGAAAACCTTTCAGCCCCAGCCCCCAAACCCCCCCAAGGCCCCCAAATTCCCGGGGGGCATTTTCCCCAAAATTGAACAGGCTTTAACATGCCCCCAACTGTTAAAAGGGAGTAAAATTTGGGGTTGGTCGCGCCGCGCTCAAACGCCAGGGAAAAATTTTCCCCAAATAAAGGGAAACGGGAAAACACAAGGGTTATACCAAAATGTCCCTTTATGTTTCACACTTGAAACCTTGCCACTATTTAAAGGGGAGGGGAGAAAGAAAAAAAAAAAAAAGGGAAAAGGGGGGGGGGGAAGGGGAAAGGGAAAGGTTTAGGGGAATCGGGGGCGGGGGGGGGGGGGGAGGGGGGAGGTACTTTTCACAAATTTACGTCAATATACAAAAAACGCATTCTGCCAAAAATTTGAACATATTAAAACAACAAGGGACGGGTTGACCCACACCCGAAAGTGGGCCCAAAAAGTCCCCTTAAAAGGAGATCAAAAGAAAAAATAAAAGCTCCATGATAAGTCCCCCAATTATAAAGGATCGTTAAAGAAAAAAGGGGTTGTCTTGATCTCAATCGGCCCATGCATATTGATTCCGGGTTTTGTCCAGCCAATCCGGGGTTTCGACGGGAGTGTAAAGAACTGTTCTGTTCCCACCTGAAAGGAGTCTAGCCGGGTAAAAACATGGGTCTTTGACCCCGTTCGCGGAGTTGGCTTTGGTGAGTGAACTGCACTTTTTCCGTTTGAATTCCAAGAGAATTTGGGGATGACATGAATTGAGTTCTCGTACGGGTCGGACCTTTTTGCGCAAAAGCGCGGGCAGGCACACGATACGGTGTTAAGGAACTTCGCAAAAAAAAGTTCTTGGGGGGCCCAGGTGGAGGTTTTTTGGGGCGGATACGATCCGTGTTCAATGAAACATGACAGAAAAAATGTCCTGCCAAAAGTGGTAATAGAAGGATTAAGGAAGGCCCTCTGGAGGGGCCTTGCCCTCAGGGAGCCCAATAAACCCAAATTCACCTCCTAAGGCGGTTTCTGGTCGTAACCGTTGGCGAATTTTGCGTTGGGGCCGTGACATCGGATTTTAGATCCAGAGGGGTAGTCGTTTTCAGGTTCGTCCTCTTTTGTTCCCCTCTGTAATCTCTCCGTAGAACCTGCGATTTGCGGTAGTGAAATATAACTTTGATTTTGTCGATTTTTGTGGGAGTGAGTTTGGCAGGTTTGCTGGCTCTAGCCTTTTTGGTATCCAAAAATTGGGGTGTCGGTGGGGGCCGGTTGGCCTTTACAGGAGGGGAAGGGGGGGAAAGACTGGTGGTAAGTCAAAGGCCCCCCTGCAAAAGGGCGGCCCAACTTTCGCCCCTCAGGTGTTCTAGGCGCCATTTGGAAAACGAACTGGGTAGGCGAAAAGCCCCCTTCAAACACGCTGCCAAACCCGCACCAAACTTAAATTTAAATTGGTAACCCCAAAAAATTGGTACATTTTGCAGTACCCCAAATATGTTGGAGGGGGGAAAGGGCTACATGTTTCACATTGAACAGTTCGCGGGAAAAACATAGAGGAACAAGGGGGAAAAGGTCCCATAAAAACTAAGGGCTCCGTCAAGGTGTAGGGCGTGTATTCCCAGCGTAATGGCTTTGTTATCCCCACTTAAGCCTTTAGTTCTAGTGGGCCCAAGGGGGGAAAAGGAAGGCAAAAAATCTTGCATTGAAATATGAGAAGAAGCTCAGTTTTAGATGTACGTCTGTTAGTAGTGGAAGTTGGTTTATTACTATATTTGGGTGTGTGACAAAAAAGTATCTGCAGGCAGGGTGACGGCCCCACAGTAGGGGCTTAAAATGGGCCGGGCCAAAGCAGGGGCGTGGAAAATGGCGGCGCCACGTGTATGGCAGGGAGATGGCAGCTCTGCGCGTCTCTTGCTCCGGGGGGGGTCACAGCAGGCACTCCACCCCCCCCGCGTTTTGTATTCAGGTTCACAGGGCTGTTTACAGCCAAGTCCCAGGCCACGGCACGTGTATTGAGCACCCCACCCCCCCGTCCTTGCTGCACAAAGCCCCAGCAGCAGAGCGATTTTCGCCGCGGGGGCTGCAGCGGGGGACAGGAAGCCCCGGGTTTTGAGGGCCGGTCGGGGGGTGGCTCCCGATATAGCAGGGTCGCGGGAGCTTCCCTCCCCCCCCGCGCCGACAGCACCTGAGGGGGACAGCGGGGCCCGGTCCCACGCGGGGGCTCCACTCGTCACCCCCCGGAGCGGTCCCATTGAGGGTCCGACCGAGTGCTAAGCAGGTGGCAGCCACGGGCTTCAGGTCCGCACCGGAGCGCGGGACCTCCAAACAGCACGCTCGAGGTACAGCTGGGTCCACTTGCGCAGCTACCGCCGGCACAGGCCGCAGCCCCAACTCACGTCTGCAGCCAGGCAAGGTGGCCACATTTTTTCGGGCCCCCTTTTTGGGCACAGGGGCAGGTTCCCCCGGGGTTTTCCCCCACTAGATGCAGGTGTCCAACGGGGATTTAGGAGTATTTTTTGGGGGGGAATTCGCAGGAGCTCTCACTCGTGCGTCCGCTTTCTTCCTCAGCTTTGGGCCCCCCCCCCCCCATTTTTTTCCCCCTACATAGAATATTTGGGGGGTTTTTTTTTTTTGCAGAACAAAAAAATTTTACTTTCTAAAGTGTTATTTCACATACTATAGAATATACTGGGAAAAAAAATTAAAAAATTTTCCCAAAATGGGACAAATTGTGAAAAAAAAAAAAAAAAAAGTATTTGTCACCCCTGTTTTTTGGTGATTTGCTTTTTACGGCGTTCAACTTCGGTAAATATAATGTGTTCTCTGTATTTACGGTTTTATCGCATCCCGTTACACCAAAAAAAAAGGGAGGGTTTCCGTTATGTTTTGGTTTTCGTAAAAAAAAAATTCCAAACTTTTTTTATTTTTGAAATTTGGCCGGGTGCCATTTTGTGCGACCAAAAAACTTTTTTTTTATAAAAACCCTACGGCGTCAGTTTTAGGGATTTTTTGCGGGTGAAAATGTAACTTTTTATTGCTGCAGTTTGGAATGATGCAAACTTTTTTGATCTTTTTTTTCCATTTTTTGAAAATGACGTAAAATGCCAAAAAAAAAGCAATTTTTTGGGGTTTGGAATTTTTTTTCTTCTACGGTGTTCGTTTTTCGGGATAAATGTTTTTATATTTTATTAGATCGCTTTTTTGGGACAAGGGGATACCCAAAAATGTGTTTTTTTTTTTAAAAGATTTTATTTGTAAAATGGGGAAAAGAGGGGTGATTTGAAATTTTTTAAAACTTTTTTTTTTTTTTCTTTTTAAAATTTTTTTTTTCCTGTTTTTATTTAGTCCCCCCATTTGGGGCTTTCCCCCTAGGGGGGGGGCCCTTTTTTAATACAGCCCCAAAGCTTTGGGTTAAAGGGAAAGGGATTAGGGTGTACAGAGATGGCGGTTTCCCCCACTTCCTGTCAACGCCTGGGGTGGGGGGAAAACCAGGAAAAGGGAAGTTTCCTTCACGGGCCCCCACCGCCGTTTTCCGGTGGGGGGGAAGCTATTCTGCGCCAAAGCCGATGAACCCAAAGTCGGTGCGCGGCACCAATCGTTCATTTGTCGGGGCAACCCCGGCCCTCTTTGTCGTTGGGGGTTTGAAAGGGTTAAACAGCTCAGCGAGCAAAAGCCCCCCGCCCGGGGCCTTTTTTGCCGAGTGTTAGCGGCGAAACAGCCTAACACCCAGCGGCTGTGGGGTGGGGGTTTGGGGGGGGGGGGGGGGGGGGGCCCCAGAGCGATTTCCCCCCGCAAAAGGGCCCCCCAAACGGCACTGGATGACCCCATAGTCCCGGTCGTTTAAAGGGGGTTAAAATGTGAGGGTTTTTGAGTGTGCCTGATCACTTTGGGGGAAAATGTTTCCGAAAATTTGGGCCAATACGGGGCCCAAAAACTTGGGACGTCATGGGAGGTTCGGTTTAGTGGGGGGGGTGTGCAATTTTTAGATTGTAGGGGAGCGGAGAGAGCGGGGGAGGGTGGTAGAAAGGTGAGGGGGGGATGTAGGGGGGGTGCAGGAATTGGGAGCTTTATTGGGGGAGAGTGATGGTTTATGTTTTTTTTTTCTGTACTGAATTTGGGGAACCCGTCAGAGACTGAACCCAAAGGGGAGAGGGATCAGTAAGCAAACTGGAAAGAAAGGGAAAGCCCCGGGGGTGCGGGATTAGGACAGATTGGGGAGGGGGGGGTTTACAGAGAGGGAGGGCCCATAAGAGGGGGGGTTTTCAGGATAAGAGAAAGAATTTTGGCAACAATAAGAGTCTGGGTTGTTTCCCCAAATGGGAAAAAGGGCGTATTTTGGGGATGGGTTTTTGAGGTGGGGTTGGCAAGGGCGGGAAGGGACTGGGTAAAGGGGGTGAAGGACAGATCAGAAATCTAGTTTAACCCCGACAGCGGGCCGGTGTAGGAGGTATGGGGTGCCACCAAAACTGAGAGAGAAATAACAGGGGGGGGGTCGGTTGTAGATGGGGAGATGACCTTTAAAAAAATTTAGTTTTAGTGGATTTAGGGTTTTTGAGAGAAGGGAATTTACGCAGAGGGCGCGGGGCGACAGTCACGGGGGTTTTTTAGAAAGGGGAGGAGTGATGTTCGGGGGACAATTTTTGGGGGTCATCACATTTGAGTTTTGGTACTTTTGGGAAACCAAAACTGCTGAGGTTTTTTCCAAATTTGGGGGTGTGTTTGAGTGAAAAAAAAGGGAAAAAGGGAAAAAACCAAAAGGGAAAAGGGAGGGGGGGAACCCCAAAATGGGGACAATGAAGGGCGCTCAGAGAGGTAGGGGGAAAAACCGAAGAGAGAGCAGTGTCCCGGAGGCCAATAGCGCTGGATGCTGAGGAGAAGGTGGTGTATCAAAAGGTCAAATGCTGAAGGGGAGATCCGAAGAAGCTGCAAGGGGTGTTCCCCGGATTTTGCTGGGCAGGAGATCATTTTAAATTTTGTAGAGAAGTTTTTTTTTTGGGGGGGAGTGTTTGGGTGCGGAAAAACCCGTTTTTAGAGGGTTAAAAAGAGAGTTAGCAGAAGGGTAGCGGAAAAAAGGCGGAGTTTGACAAGCGTTTTTCCCGGAGGGGTTTTTGGGGAAAAAAGGGCAGGTTGAGACCCGGTCGGTTGTTACAGAAAAGGAGGGTCCAGAGAGGGCTTTTTCAAATAAAAAGTTATAACAGCGTGTTTAAAGGAGAAAGGGGAAAAACCCAGGGGGAGGGGAGAGGTTAAAAGATTGAGTAAGGTGAGAGAGGACAGTGGAGAAAAAGGGCTGGAAAGGTGGGAGGGAAAGGGGTCACTAGAGCAAGTGGTGGGATGCACAGGGCAGGAGGGAAACCTGGAAAAATTTTTTTTTTACGTTGGGTCAAGGTCTGGGGGAGTAGGGTTAGAGGAAGTGGGGGAGGGGGCCGGATGGGTTTTTTTTTTGGATATTTTGATGTGAGGGTTTTTCCGGGGGTCCCGTCAATTTTGTCTTTGAAGTGAGTGGCCCGGCCTTTTAGCACAGAGGTCAGTGACGGGGGGGCCCGAGCCCTTTTGGCCTGAGGAGGGAGTGGAAGGTGTAAAAAGGGGGTTTTGGGTTTTTGTGTAATTGGGAGATGAGGGAGGTTAAATTTTTTTTGTTTTTTGGGAGTTTTTGGGGGAGGTGGTTTGGGGGGTTTTGAGCATGAAAATTTTTAGTGGGAAAGTCGGGGGGTTAGCTTTGACTTTTCCCCGCCCCTCGCACACCCCGGAACATCGTGGAAGGGGGAAAAAAAGGGTTTAGGTGTGTGCCAAAGGTGCGGGGTCTGACTTGGTGGGGGGCGAGTGGGGTTTTGAGGGGGGTTTTTAACATTTTGTTCCGGGGGAAAAAGAGGGGGTTTTCATGAATGTTTGCGTTGGGGTTGGGGGGGGGAGGGGAGGGGGGGGGAGACTGGGGGGGAGTGAGGAATGGATGGTTTTCTAGTTCCCGGTGTTTTAACCCCTTAAGCCGAACGCCTGGGAAAGTAGTTAAAAGAACCCAAACTTTTTTTAGTTTTTTCCTCCTTGCGTTTTAAAAGGGTTTTATACTTTTTTATTTTTTTTAATTTTCGCAGTTTTTGAGGCCTTGTTTTATTCGAAACAAGTTGACTTTATGGGGGGGTTTGTTTAAGTTCACTGATTAAAAAAATTGCGGGGTTTCTCTGGGATCGGGCCTGTGTAGTACGCCCCCATCTCAGCGCAGCTGGGGCCACCCAAAAGCCGTAAACCCGATGTATGCAGCGCGTCTTTAAAACGGCGCCCGCAGGGTGGGGAAAACCCGAAATGCCCGCCCTTTAAAAGACGGTGGGCGGGCGTTAAGGGGGGGTTTGAAGCGGGGGGATTTTTGAATTGGCGAAGGGGTAGGTGTGTTCCGAGAAGGGTGAAAATTGGTGTTTTGCCCCCAATCTCCCGATTCTTTCCCCCCATGTAAACTCCAAACCATAACCTGTCCCCCCCATTCCCTCTCTCCCTAATCTCCTGATTCCTCCCTAAAGTAATCTCCAACATAATGCCCCCCTTCACTCTTCCCCAATCTCCTGAATTAAACCCCCCTATTTTAATCTCCATCCATTAACTTTACAACCTTTTTTTGTCCCCCCTTTTTCATAACCCCCCCTTCCCTTCCCCCAAACTCCGTTACCTCCCCCCTTTAATCTCCCCCCATAACCTGCCCCCCCCCTACATCTCTACCTTTAAACTCCTGATTTCCCCCCTCATGTAATCTCCATCCAAAAAACCAAATTTTTTTCCCCCCCTCCTACAATTCCCCCCTCCCCCCTAATTCCTGATACCCCCCCCTTATGTAATCTCCAAATTTTTTAACCTGCCCCCCCCATAACCCCTCCCTACCCGTAATTTTCCCTTTCCCGATACCTCCCTCTTTTTAAAATTCCCTCCTTTTAAACCCGCCCCACCAAAAAATCTTTCCTTAATTTTCCCGATACCTCCCCCTTTAATCTCCCTCCCTTTAAACCCGTCCCCCATAATCTTTTGCCCCAAATTCCCGTTTCCTCCCCCATGTTTTTCCATCCCTTAAAATTTCCCCCCCCTACATTCTACCCTAATTTCCTGGGTACCTTCCCCCAGTAATCTCCCTCCAAAATCCTGTTACCTCACTCATGTAAACTCCATCCATTAAAACCCGTCCCCCCTACATCTCTTCCCTAATCGGCCCGATACCCCCCTCAAAGTAATTTCCATCCATTTAAAATGTCCCCCCCCCCATCATCTTGGCCCCAAAAACTCCTGAAAAAAAAAACCCCTTTAGGGAAACTTCCCAAACCCCTAAAAAATTTCCCCCCCCTACATCTCTTTCCCTAAACCCCCTGATACCTCCCCCCCTGTTTTTTTTCCATCCATAACCTGTCCCCTTAATCTCTGCCCCAAATCTCCCGATACCTCCCCCATGTAATCTCCTTTCATAACCTGTCCTCCATACCCCCTGCTCTAATTCCCTGATACCTCCCTCATGTAATCTCCATCCATAACCTTTCCCCTCATACATCTCTACCCTAATCTCCTGATACCTCCCTCATGTAATCTCCATCCAAAACCTCCCCCCCCATACATCTCTAACCCTAATCTCCTGATACCTCCCCTCATGTAATCTCCATCCATAACCTGTCCCTCCATACCTCTCTACCCTAATCTCCTGATACCTCACCTCATGTAATCTCCACCACTATCCCCCCCATACATCTCTGCCCTAAACTCCTGATACCCTCATATAATCTCCATCCATAACCTCCCCCCATACATCTCTGCCCTATTCCCCTGATACCTCCCTCATGTAATCTCCATCCATAATTGCCCACCTAATCTTACCCTAATCTCCTGATACCTCCCCTCATGTAATCTCCATTCCATAACCTGTCCCCCCATACATCTCTATCCAAATCTCCTGATACCCCCTCATGTTAACCTCCATCCATAACTCCTCCCCATTCTCTCTACCCTAAATTCCTGATACCTCCCCTAAATGTAATCTCCATCCTTAACCTCCCCCATACTCTCTGCCCCGAATCTCCTGATACCTCCCTCATGTAATTCTCCATCCATAACCTGTCCCTCTACATCTCTACCAAATCTCCTGGATACCCCTCATGTAATCTCCATCCATAACCTGTCCCCCTACATCTCTTCCCTAATCTCCTGATACCCCCTCATGTATTCTCCATCCATAACCTCCCCCCATACTTCTCTACCCTAATTCTGATACCTACCCCATGTAATCTCCATCCATAACCTATCCCTCATACATCTCTGCCCTAATCTCCTGATACCTCCCTCATGTAATCTCCATCCATAACCTATCCCCCCATACATCTCTACCCTAATCTCTTTACCCCTCATGTAATCTCCATCCATAACCTCCCCCCATATACATCTCCGCCAATCTCTCCTTTTACCCCCCTCATGTAATCTCCATCCATAACCTCACCCCCATACATCTCTACCCTAATCTCCTGATACCTCCCTCATGTAATCTCCATCCATAACTTCCCCCCCCATACATCTCTGCCCTAATCTCCTGATACCTCCCTCATGTAATCTCCATCCATAACATGTCCTCCCCATACATCTATGTCCTAATATGCAGTTATATGGTTATGCTCTAAAGTTTACATACCCTGGCAGAATTTTTGCTTTCTTGGCTTTTTTCAGAGAATATGAATGATAACACAAAAACTTTGTTTCCACTCATGGTTAATGGTTGGGTGAAGCTATTTATTGTCAAACTACTGTGTTTTCTCTTTTTATATCATTATGACCCTGATCAAAAGTTTATATACCCCATTTTTTAATACCGTGTATTGCCCCCTCTAACATCAGTGACAGCTTGAAGTCTTTTTCAGTAGTTGTGGATGAGGCTCTTTATTTTCTCAGATGCTTAAGATGCCCATTCTTCTTGGCCTCCAATTCCTGTAAACTCCTGGGCTGCCTTGCATGAGCTGCGCACTTGAGATCTCTCCAGAGTAGCTCAATGATATTGAGGTCAGGAGACTGAGATGGACACTCCACAACCTTCACTTTGTTCTGCTGTAGCCAATGACAGGTCCACTTGGCATTGTGTTTTGGATCGTTGTCATGTTGGAAGATCCCAGTACGTCCCATGTGCAGCTTCTGGGCTGATGGGTGCAAACTTGCCTCCCATATTTGCTGATAACATTCTGCATGAATCTTTCCTTCAACTTTGACCAAGTTTCCTGCCTTTGTAGCTCACACATCCCCAAAACATCAGCGCTCCCCCTCCGTGCTTTACAATAGGAATGGTTCCTTTCGTCATAGGCCTTGTTGCCACCTCTCCAAATGTAAAGTTTATGGTTGTGGCCAAAAAGTTCAAAGTTTTCAGGCTTGTGTCTGTGCTGTTTGGCGCATTGTTGGCAAGATACTTTGTGGCATTTGCGCAGTAATGGCTTTCTTCTGGCGACTCGACCATGAACCTATTTTTCATCAGATTTCTCCTTATTGCGCATCTTGGAGCAGCCGCACTGCTAGTTTTCAGAGAGTCCTGGATTTCAGCTGATGTTATTTGTGGGTTTTTCTTAGCATCCTGAACAATTTTCTTGGCATAAATTTTTGTTGGTATACCTGATGGTGGTTTGGTTTTTACAGAGCCCCCTGATTTTCCATTTGTTAATCACAGTTTGAACACTGCCGCCTGACATTACCAATTCCTTGGAGATCTTTTTGTATCCCTTTCCTGTTTTATACAGTTCAACTACCTCTTCCCATAGAGCCGTTGACAATGCTTTTACTTTCACCATGACTCACAATCCAGAAACATTCAGTGGCTGGATGAACAATGCAAAAGCCTGTCTGGATCCCCCCATAGGGGGGCAGCAGTGGGACAAATGTCAGTTCTACATGTTTTGGATTTATAATTAGTGGTACTCTGTGTGTTTGACCCTGTTGCCTTTTTGTCCAAACGCTGAAATACTCCTTTAATAGCACAATCCAGAGAACTGGTGCAGCACATGTGAGGTCTTGGAGGTGGGAGAGGGAGGTCAAGATTATGGAGTAATTAAGTCTCACAGAGAAGGGGGTAGGTTGGGGTTTTAGTTTGGGGGGGGAAAAGATGTAGGTAAAAAGGGTTAGTGCATCGGTTTTTGGAAGGTGTGTGTTTACGGGGTAGGGGCATCGGTGTTACGATGGTTTTACAGGGTAGAGGGTTTGGTAGGAGGTAGGGGTAAGCAATGGGGTTTTTAGCAAACGGAAAACAGGTTTTTGGGGAGGCTTTGGGGGTTTTTGGGGACTGGTATAGGGTAGAGGCATTGGTACAAGGACTGGTACAATGCCCCCAACTATAACAGAACCCATGGAAGATGTACTCTTCAGGCAAATAGATGAGGTGCTAATTAGAATGGGGTTGTTATTTGGGTGATAACCACCAGACTTACTTTGGGGAAACTAAAACCGTAGCTTTCAAAAAGGAAAACAGGTTTTGTAAATAATTAAAAGATACCGTTTTAAACCCGGGGTTTAAAGCCGGTGCCGACGGGGACCTTAGTATATGCGACCCCTCAGGAGCCATTAAATAAATTGCCGAGTAAAAGCTGCACGCCCGGGCACTGCGATGGCCCCAGGCGTTTAAATTCCTTCCCCTGTAGCAACTCCTCCGAGCGCAGGGGGAAAAGAGATAGCACAGTGGACAGAGAGCGAGCGTCCCTGCTCCCAGGGGGAAACTCCGGGTGGCCGCAGCTCCGGCTGCCCGGGTTTTCCCCGGCACAGGCTTTGGTGTGTCATCAGGGCTGAGTTCCCCCTGATACTCCCCCCCTGTGCGAGAAGATAAGGACAGCGCGGGGGGCCGGACGCGAGGAGGCGGAGCACGGGGAGGGGGGAAAGCAACGGAGACTAGGTGTTTTTGTTTTTTTTTAAATCCCTGTCTATGCCTGCCAAAGGGGGACATACTTCCCTATAGCCGCCTTTTGGGACCTATACCTCCCTTGGACCTTTTTCCCTCCCTTGCCAACCTAGGGGGGACTATACCCTGCTTATCCCCCCAAAACCTAGGGGGACCTATCCCTCCCTATAGCATACCTAAAGACCTTAACAGCCTATCCCTCCTAGAGGACCTATAACTGCCTATAGCCTACAGGGGGGCCCTATACCTGCCTTAAGACCTTACCTCCCTATATCCTGCCTAGGGGTACCTATACCATGCCTATGCCTGCCTGGGGGGGACCTTACCTGCCTTGGGGCAAATTTTACTGCTTAACCCTGCCATAAGGGACCTATACCTGCCTATACCTGCCATGGGGGCATATAGTGCCAAATTTTCCCTATGGGGGACATTAACTGCCTATCCCAGCCTATTCTGCCTATGGGGGACATTAAAATGCTTTATACCACCCAATCTCCCCTATGGGAAAAATTAAAAACCCCTGCTATACCTTTGCCTTATGGGGGACTTTAAAAATGCTATGAAAATTTTTTTTGGTATCTATTTTTTTTTTTAAAAATTTAAGGGAGCCGCTGCATTTTCCCTTTGGCTTATACTTTTGTTTAAAAAAGTTTCCCGGTTTTTTTTGGGAAAAGTTGGGGGCCTTGGGGGTTATACTCAGGTCGGTTTTTACTCAGTTTTTCGGTTAAATTTCCTTTCCCAATGGTGCAGGAGCCCCATTAGAGGGGAAGGCCCCTTCTGGACCCTTAAAGGGGGTTTTTCCAAAGAAAATAAAATTGAAGTGGGGGAAATTTGTAAATTAAATTAAAAATTTTCCCGCATTTTTCATTATTAAAATTTGGGGGCGTTTTTTTCTTAGTGCTTTCCAAATTTGTGAAACCATTTTTCAAGCTCATCTCGGGGATACGACCAGGGCCCGAAGGGCTCCTCGTCCCGGTCGAAAATGCTCAAAAAATCCCCTTCCCCTAGGGGGGCAATGAGTGTTCTAAAACCCGGGGCTGCACTCTACTCCCCCTTTTCCCCTCTTTTCCCCTTAGTAATTTGTCAAAAGTGCAAATAAAAAAACAAAAGAAACCTAAATCAGATCTGTACATTGATAAAAGAGAAAAAAACAACACAGGTTTGGTTCCTGCAAGGGAAATTTTAAACCAAGGACCCCTTTTGCCTGGAGGCAAATTTTTTACCTTTTGGCTACTCCCCAATGTTTACTTTAAAAAGACCCTTTTTTTGATTTCGAGAGGAAAAAGGGTGGGGGATTATCCCGCGGGTCACCCCGTTGGAAAATTAAAAAAAATCACCCCAAGTCCCCCCTTTTTTAGACACAGAGCTGAAAAGTGGATGCGGAGGGGATGAAATTTAGTTTGGGGGCAAAACCCCTTTAATAATTTACAATTTTACCGGAAAAGGAAATTTAAAAAAAGGTTTGGTTTTGGGGGGCACCCAGGAAATAGTGATCACAATTTTAATTTAAAATTTTCCAAATTTTTCCTTCAACGCGTTTTTTTTTTTTTTGGGGCCAAACAACTTGAATTCCCGGAAGGTAAATTTTTGAAAAAATCCCAAAACTGTATTGACTGGGCAAGGGGTTTAAAAAAAGCAGAAAAATAATAAATGGGGGGGTCTTTTAAAAACCCCCTTTAAACCGAAAGAGAAAAAAGGAAAAAACCCAAAATTTGGTTTAGGGGGAAAATTTAAAAAACAAAAAGGGAAAAAGTTTTTAGCTACTTTAAAAAGGGAGGGGGGGCAGTGAAGAGGCGCTAAAAAGCTTTAAGTAAAAAAAATACAAAATTTTTTAAAAAAAATGATAAAAGGCACAAAGGTGGAAGATAGAAAGACAAAGGCCCTAGAAAGTTTTAAAAAATTTGAAAAAATTTTTTTCCCCTGTATTTCCAAAAAAGGATGACCCCTTCCCGTTTATGAACAGAAGGATGGGTAAACCCCCAAATTAAATGTTTTTGGCTTTTCCGGAAAAAGGGGGTTTGCTCGGGCTTATGAAGATTAAATAAACAAATCCCCAAAGGGCCCCGATGGGGATACACCCCCCCGTGTCCCAAGGAGGGTTTAAAAAATGTATAGATGGGCCCCCATTCTTAAAATTTATAGGCCCGTTAATAACCCGGGGGTGTCCCAAAGGATTTGGGGTAGCAAATGTGGTTTAATTTCAATTAAATGGGGTCAAAAAGTGATTCTGGAAAAATATAGGCCCGGGAAGTGTCACCTCTGTTGTGGGTTTAAAAAGTTTGAAGGATTTCTCAGGATTTCTATCCCGGGGTATTTTTCCAAACCCAAAAAAAATGCTAACGCCGGTTTCAGATTGGGGTTTTTGAAGATTCCGGGTTTCCCCCCAGCTAATCTCATCAGCTTCTTTAAAGGAACATAGTTTTAAGGCCCGGAAACGGGGTGAGGCACTTATGTTCTTTCTAGGGTTTTTTTAAACATTTGTTTCGGTGCCACAAAAAAGGGTTGGGAAGTTTTAAAAAGAGGAAAAGATTGGATGGGGGAAAAAAATTTTGCAGTGGGTAAAAAATGGTCATGTAGGAAACCCAAAAGGGGGTGGGTTTAAAGGTTTCAAAATCAGACTGGATCGGTTTTTCTGGGGGCCCCAAAAAGGGTTCCCGTATTGGGGCCCCCCTTTTCCCCTTTAAATTTTTTTATTAAAAGATCTTACACAGGGAATTACCTTAGAATTTTCGAACTTTGCAAGAATACTTTAAACTTGTAAAGGAATCCCACAATTAGAGGGGCAAGGGTTTTTTTACAAAGGGATTTTGAAAAAGTTTGGAAATCGGAGCCGGGAAATGGGGAGATTTAGGTTTAACCAGATAAATGCAAAGGTTCCCGCACAAGGGGTGCGGGGGAAAAAATCCAAATTTCATGTTTTCCCTGTTAAAAGGGGGAAAAAAAAGCCGGGGAAAAAATGATGGAGAAGGGCTTGGGAAAAAACTGGTGGAGTTTTAAAATTAAATTTTAGGGAGCCAGTTTTCAGGATTAGGCAAATAGGGTTATGGGGGGTTTATTAAAAGGGTTATTTTGATGCATATTTGGGAAAATGGGAACAATTTGTTATAGAAAAAAAGTGACTTTGGTCATTAAAAGATTAGTTTTTTTTGAAATAAAGCAGTAAGGGAAAAAACTTTTTGTTGATATATTTTTTTTATGGATAGGGGGGTTAAATTTATAACTAATTTTGGGGCGGGTTTGGGTTTTCATAATAGGTTTGGGGCATAGGTTTTATGATTGATAAAAATTTCTGAATTAGAGCACTTTTTATTTTTGTTGGGGTTTCATACCTTTTTTTTTTGAGGGACTTCTTCACATGGTCATTTTTATTGCAAATTTTTTCATCGGGTTGGGCATTTTATCCTTGGGGATTTTCATAATAAGTTATTGGACCCTTTTTGGGGGTTAAAAGGGTCCTCTTAAATTTTTAAAATTTCCCCCGGGTGTACGTGTGCACTGTGTGAGATCACCTGATATAGTCCTTTAGTGTATCATCCGGGTGAAAAGTTTCGCCCTTTTGGGGAAAATTGGTAACGGCTTCGGGCGGAAAAGCCAAACCGCGCTGTGTGCTTGGGGGGGAGGGGATTGTCTTTCCCGACATAGTCCCTTTGGGGCCGGGGGCTCCAAAAAAGGGAGTGGAATTGCTACTTCGAACACGGTGCATTTTGCCCGGGAAAAACCGGGGGTTTCAGGCAAATTTATGCAGCAGCATTTAAACAATGGAGGGGTTAAATGGAGATGTCACCCTCGAGGCCCGCCTTCATCTTCTCATGGCAATTTTTCACCCCGATCGGGGGTTTTCACCACACCTCTATTGGTTTTTATTCGGTGTGCCGATTAGATAGCATGCCATAAACAAAATAATTTTTAGGTTTTTTTGTGAATTTGCAATTTTGCTACTTGGTTCCGGGGCTTGGTGCCCCCCCAAATTTTAAATAAAATTAAAATTTCTATACTTGTTTTATGGTGATTGTGATTTTTAGACCCGATTTTATGGGCTTCCCCTTTTTTATTTGATTTTCCTGATGTTTTTAATTGTTGTTATAAAGATTGCTTCTTTTTGATCAAATACTCTTTGTTGGCCTGTTGTATGTGTCATGTGTGACTTTGTAGATGTTCCACAAGATCTGCCTTCTGGCTAAATTCTTGCCCACATTCTAGACAGGAAAGACATGGCCCCTAGTGGTTTTTGATGTTTTCAAGAAAAACCTTTTTTGCTTAAAGTTTTTTCCACTTCAGAACATGAAAATGATTTTCGGGGTTTGAATTTTAGATTTTAGGAGAGCCGATTTAGTTTAAAAACCTTTTACATTCTAGCATGTTTGGGGCTTTTTTGTGGAATTTTTGATGTGTTGGGAAAATACTTTTGAGCCTAAAGATTTTTCCAAAAATTCAGAACTGACAAGGGTTTTCCCCCCTGTGTAAATTTTCTAGATTTTTCATGAGACTATTTCTGGATAAACCCCTTCCCCATTTGGGAAATGCATGGTTTTTTTGTTGTGGAATTTTCTCTGTCCCTGGCAATTAAATTTTGACCCCTAAAGCATTTTCCACAATCTGAACTAAAAAATGGCTTTTCCTGGTGAATTTTTAAAATGTTAAACAAGCTTGGGCCCCCGGAAAAACATTTCCCAATTTAAACATGTAAAGGCTTTCCCTTGTGTGATGTTAGAGGGTTTTTTTAAGATTTGTTTCAAAAAAAACTTTTCCCCACATTCTGAACTGAAAATGGTTTCTCTTGTGGAAATTTCTGAGTTTAGAGAGGGTTTTTGGAAAAAGCCTTTCCAATTTGGCATTGGCATGGTTTTCCCCCTTGTGTTAAAAATTTTTCTCATGTGTCTTGAAAATGCTTTTTAGCCTAAAGCTTTTTCCCCACTTTCAAAACATGAAAGGTTTTTTCCCCTGGTGAGTTCTTTTTTTCCCAAAAGTTTTTTTTTGCTGATAAAAATTTTCCCACAGTTGAACTGAAAACGGTTTTCCCCCCCTGTGTGAATTTGAGTGTCCAATAAGATGTGTTTTTGCTGAAAACATTTCCACAATTGAACAAATTTGGCTTTTCCCCTTGGAATTTTAAATTTGATCAAGTTTTGTTTTTGCTGAAAAAAATTTTCCCCACATTCGAACTGAAAGGCTTCTTCCCAGACATTTTAGAGATCCTAAGATTTGTTTCCCAGGCTAAAAATTTCCCATTTGAAAAAATGAAAATGGTTTTCCCTGTGGAATTTTAGATGTTTATGAGAGTGATTTAGGGGATAAAGCCCTTTCCCACATTTGGGCTTGACAGGCTTTTTTGGTGAATTTTGATGTGTCTTGAAACACTTTTGAGCCTAAAGCTTTTTCCCATTCGGAACATGAAAATGGTTCTCCCCTGTGTGGTTTTTTACATTTTCCCACAAGTTTTGTTTGCGATAAAAATTTCCCAATTTGCAAAAAAATTGGTTTTCTCTCCTTGTAAATTCTGAGATGTTCATAAGATTGATTTCTGCTGAAAAACGTTTTCCACTTTCAGAACATGGAAATGGTTTTCTGTGTGACTTTTTACATGATCCAAAAAGTTTGATTTCTGCAAAAACATTTTCCCCCTTTGAACTGAAATGGCTTTTGTGTGACGTTTTAAATGATCCAAAAATTTTCCTTTGGGCTAAAAACATTTCCACATTCTGAAAAAAAAAATTTTTCCCCTGTGTGAATTTGATTTTAAAATAAGTTTGGGTTTTCCCTAATAAAACATTCCCCATTCTGAACATAAAATGTCTTTTCCTGTGGAGTCTTAGATTTTTAAAAGATTTGTTTTTCATGATAAAACATTCCCCAATTCTGAACATGGAAATGGCTTTTCCCCTGTGTGACTTTTTAAAAAATTTTTTACAATTTGCTTTTTGAAAAAACTTTCCCCACATTCTAAACATGAAATGGCTTTTCCTGTGTGACAAATTCCCAAAATTTTTTTTGAAAAAAAAGACTGGTTTCCCCTTGGGGGCCCCAGAAAACTTTTTCCCTTTTAATTTCAGGTAAAAAAAAGGGTTTTCTTTGTAGACTTTCTAAATTCCAACAAACTTGTTTTAGTAAACGTTTTCTCACATTTTAAAATGAAAATAACCTTTCATCTGTGTGTTTCTTTTGTGCAGGGAAAAAGGAGTTTTGGTCTTAAAGTGTTTCTCACATTAGAAAAATAAAAAATTTTTGGGCGGTTTAGTCCAGTTCTTTTTTTTTCAATGCATATGAATTGTCTTTTCCTTTTTGTAGGGCCCTTTATTTAAAAAGAAACAAAAAAAAAATTTCCCCCGTAGAATAATTTTGATCTTTCAAATTTTTAAAAAAAAAAAGGGAAAACCATAAAATTTCAAGGTTCTCTCTCCGGGTTTTCACATAACACTAATAGGAGCAGCCCACCTCAGCCCACCCGAGGATCATTAATTTGTGCATTGTCTTACTGGAAAAACACTCTGCCCCGGGGGGGAATAACTCATGTATGTGTTATTGATCTTAAGGAGGGTTCACACCCCAAACTAGTGGGACCTTCTTGTGGATGAGTGGCCCCCAAAAACCCTGAAAACCCCCCCACAGAATAACACTGGCCCGGACTAGAAATGCGAGGAAAGGGCAGAATGGTTTAAATTTCCCCCAAAAAAACTGGAAAAATTTAAAAAAAAAAGAAGAAGTTTAACGTCCCCATGCCCCTTACCCTTTACGGTATGTTTAAAGGGTTTTCATTTCCCGGGGCCTGGAAATCCCCTCCAGCCCCAAAACTGTTACAGGATGACTTGAAATATAGGAAACGATGGAACCACTTGTTATGTATTGGGACTCTTTCCTACAAAAAGCTGTAAAGCGAGATAAGAACTGTCTTAAGGATACAGGACATTTTTTGAGCAATCTGTCACGATGATGTGTACATTGGATATTAAATCCCTCTTTACATATAACCTACACAGGGATGGAATGGAGGTGGCACTGGAAGCTTTTTGTGAGGACTCTACACTGTCCAATGCAGGTGTGTAATTCTTGGTATCTACTGGATATAATTTTGACCCCAAAAATTTTTTAGGTTGGGTTTCTTCAGCTGCAGGGGACTTCAATGGGGTTCCATATGGCATCTAGTTTTGCCAATGTGTTTATGTCATACTTTGAAAAGCAATATGTATACCCTTTGGTACATTTTTCTCAGGTCAAAGCTTGTTACAGATACGTGGATGATGTCTTTGTCCTGTGGACGGGGACTGTTGATGGGTTAGGTGAGCTGGTTGATTACATCAATGGCATCATGCCGCTCATACAGTTCTCATCCACAGTGAGCCCTGACATCTTCCAGTATCTGGATGTTGAGATATGAAGGACTCAGGGGCAGACACATACTACTTTGTTCTCCAAACGGATAGAAACAATACTTTGCATCCAAACAGTTGTCATGCACCTCAGGTTTTTCCAGGTATAGTTAAAAGTCAATTTAGTAGGGCTAGGAGAATATGTTCAGATGATAGAACATATCCAGAACAAATTAGAAAAAATAATAACGTTTACAGCAAGGGATATAACCAATCCATCCGCTAAGAAAAAACAGGAGAAATGATTGTTTGTGGATACATACGATGCACGTAGCACCAGGTCAGTCATCAGGAAGCGTTGGCATCTACTGACCAGTGGCACGCTTTTTATAAAACATTTAAAGATCTGCCACAATTCAAAAAGGACACACCATGGGTAATTCCTTGGTTCATTTGGATACAAAATTGCGAGGAAAAAGCGGCAAAAAAAACCAAAAAAAACCAGGCACATTTCCCTGTTTAAATTGCCAAAGCTTCCCCTCTATCATGGAAGGCGATTATAGGTCACATCCAGCAAGAGGCACCAGGGTGGCAATTCCAGGTTATTTCACCTGTGACAGTAAAGCTGTAATTTATTAACTGAAATCCCTATGTGGAATGGGGTAAGTGGCCGGAGGTCCCGGAACATGAAGTGAACATCGCTCGTCAATACCAGTTTTTAAAAAGAAAAAAAGTAAAGTATTGAAGCTAAATCTATAAGTGATGAACATACTGAAATAAAGTACGGGGGCGCGGCCCTTTATGGATGCAGGCCACGTCCTGAAACAGGTGTGTCCTGAGGCGGCCACTTTGGAGAAACGTCTTTTGTGGTTTTATGTTGAATTGGTATATATATACTGATGTGAATAGTTAGAGCTTTGCCTACTGGAGAGCACGGAGGAAGTGCTACAAAGGGGGCGTGACAAAGGGGGCGTAGGGCCCTGGAAGCGTTGTACACAGGAACCCACGCCGCCTGTCATTTTGCAATCTCTCCGACTATAGCTACTAACAGGATCGGATCAGTGTAAACGGACAAAGAAAGAGAAAGGCGACTCTATAACGGACACGAACTGCAAGTATCTTTACGCTTTGGTGTGAATTACTAAACCGTTTTTAAAAGAAGAAAAACTCATAGGTTGGTTCTGTGTTAATATATTGAATGGACCGTGTGAGGGAGTAGGGAGCTCCCGGAGCAGGAACCTTGGTGACTGCTGTATATAATGAAGCTGCAATATATATGTATACACATAACACTGCCACCGCCAGCTTGTGTTCTGCCAGCAATGGTTGCAGGGTGTTTGTTCTCTGATGTTTCTCCCATGACACGCCAAAGGCCATCTGTTCCATGAAGCAGTAAACTCAGAGAAAACAGCCCTTAGCAGATCAGCGGAGGTCCAACGCCAACACTGCCATGAAAATTGAAGCCTTTTCTCTGGATGCAGCTCGGTAAGCTGTGGTCTAGTGACATCCGTCTGCTTCGGGGCCCCATACACAGGAGGGTTAGCAGAAGTGCAGTGACTTCCGTCTGCTCCAAGGCCCCATACACAGTAGGGTTAGCAGAGGTGCAGTGACATCTGTCTGCTCTGGGGCTCTATACAAAGTAGCATTAGCAGAGGTGCAGTGACATCATTCTGCTCTGGGACCCCATACACAGTAGGGTTAGCTGAGGTGCAGTGACATCCGTCTGCTCCGGGACCCATACACAGTAGGGTTAGCAGAGGTGCAGTGACATCGTCTGCTCCGGGACCCCATACACAGTAGGGTTTAGCAGATGTGCAGTGACTTCCGTCTGCTCCTTGACCCCATACACAGTAGGGTTAGCAGAGGTGCAGTGACATCCGTCTGCTCCGGGACCCCATACACAGTAGGGTTAGCAGAGGTGCAGTGACATCCGTATGCTCAGGGACCCCATACACAGTAGGGTTAGCAGAGGATGCAGTGACATCCGTCTCTCCGGGACCCCATACACATAGGGTTAGCAGAGGTGCAGTGACATCCGTCTGCTCCAAGGCCCCATACACAGTAGGGTTAGCAGAGGTGCAGTGACATCCGCCTGCTCGGGACCCAATACACAGTAGGGTTAGCAGAGGTGCAGTGACAACCTCTGCTCCAGGACCCCATACACAGTAGGGTTAGCAGAGGTGCAGTGACATCCTTTGCTCCGGGACCCCATTACACAGTAGGAGTTAGCAGAGGAGCAGTGACATCCGTCTGCTCCGGGACCCATACACAGTAGGGTTAGCAGAGGTGCAGTGACATCGTCTGCTCGGGGACCCATACACAGTAGGTTAGCAGAGGTGCAGTGACATCCGTCTGCTCCGGGCCCATACACAGTAGGGTTAGCAGAGGTGCAGTGACATCGTAGTGCTCAGGGCCCCATTACACAGTAGGGTTAGCAGAAGTGCAGTGACTTCCGTCTGCTCCAAGGCCCCATACACAGTAGGTTAGCAGAGGTGCAGTGACATCGTCTGCTCTGTGCTCCTATACAAGTAGCATTAGCAGAGGTGCAGTGAATCCTTCTGCTCCGGGGCCCATACACAGTAGGGTTAGCAGAGGTGCAGTGACATCGTCTGCTCGGGGCCCATAACAGTATGGTTAGCAGAGTGCAGTGACATCCGTCTGCTCGGGGCCCCATACACAGTAGGTTAGCAGAGGTGCAGTGACATCTTCTTGCTCTGGGCCCCATACACAGTAGGCTTAGCAGAGGTGCAGTGACAATCGTCTGCTCCGGGGCCCCATACACAGTAGGGTTAGCAGAGGTGCAGTGACATCCGTCTGCTCTGGGCCCCATACACATTAGGATTAGCAGAGGTGAAGTAACATACGTCTGCTCTGGGCCCCATACACAGTAGGTTAGCAGAGGTGCAGTGACATCCGTCTGCTCGGGCCCCATACACAGTAGGGTTAGCAGAGGTGCAGTGACCAGTACCATCTGCTCGGGCCCCATACACAGTAGGGTTAGCAGAGGTGCTACATCCGTGCCTGCTCGGGGCCCATACACGTGGGTTTAGCAGAGGTGCGTGACATCGTTGTGGGGGCCCCCTTTTAATAGAGGGTTACAAGGTGCGTGCATCCGTCGTTTGGGGCCCCTCCCTTGGATTACAAGGTGAAGAAAACCCCCTTGCTCGGGGCCCCAAAACCATGGGTTAGCAAGGTGCATGAATCTGTCGTCGGGGCCCATCACGGGGGTTAGCAGGGGTGCGTGACATCTGTTGTTGGGCCCCCATACACGTAGGGTTGCAAGGTCAGTGCACCGTTGTCGGGGCCCCCCATACACGTGGTTAGCAGAGGTCGGGAAATCCTTTGCGCGGGGCCCCAACACAGTAGGATTATTTTACACGCTGGATCCCCCTTTTGGGCGGGGGGTGCTCCACTGTACCATGTGTTCGTTTCACCACCTTCATAGCCAAGTTCCCCTTCACACCCTCCCGTGCTTGAGTGTCTGTGACTGTTCTTCGCAATGGCGCCATTTGTGAATTCATGATACACTTTAACCACTGCAGCCTTCACCAAGTCAAGAATGCCACCACCAAGGGCACAAGCCGATAATTATACTGGGATAAAATACTGATAAATGAAGCTATGACCACAGCGATGGATGGCTGCACAGTCTATCGCACACCTTGTATACCCACCAAGCCAGCGCATCGCTCAACTTTCTTCTTAAGTTACACGCTGCAGCCATCAAAAGAAGTGGTCATATTAATGTGCATTGGCTGTAGATCTTATACACCGCTGTACAGACCGTGTGTGAGATTTCTTCTGTCTTTCAGATACTTTTTGTGTTTCTATAGATAATTGTCAATAGTGTCTAGAAATGAGGCTTGGCCGTGTGAAGTTACAACTTTATTACTGGTGTGTGCCACAAATCTGGTAGAGTAACCCCAGCAAGAGGTGGAATATCACCCAGCATGCACCACTCCAGTACATCCCCTACCTCTATCACCCAGCATACACTACTCTGGCAAATCCTCCAGCTCTATGACCCACCATGCACAACTCCGGTACATCCCATATCTTCTGTGGCTCTCCTCTGGGTTTATGGTCTTTTCTACAAGAAAAATAACCCTGCCCCAGTGACTGAATACAGTGTATACATGTGTGACAGATGGGGGGGAACTTGGGGACCCTCACACCTGGTCTTTTCCTCTGTAAATCATGAAGGTCTCCCCCTACCGGAGTTGGGAGAGGCTGGGATCCTCCATCATGATGTCCTTGTACAGATCCTTGTGTTCTTCTATGTACTCCCACTCCTCCATGGAGACATAGACAGCGACATCCTGACATCTTATAGGAACCTGACAACACGAGGATCCCAATAAAATACAAAAACTTGGTATCAGCATCTCCACATAAAACCTTCCAAACTTTTAAAAAGAATAAAAGCAAATCCATACACAAAGGAGCAGTGATCTTCTCACAGCAGATATATGTAAACCTGTGCTTAAGGGGTTTTCTCACAACTACTAGCTTTCAACATGTAGTGACAGGTAATTGAAGACTTTTCCCAAATACATTAGGCTTTTGATTTTACCATGGTCAGGAGATAAGAGACTTTATCTGCTCACTGTCAGAGAAGACTCATTATCTCTAACAGGATTAACATTTGTTTACAGATAAGCTATTGTTTTCATTCCTCTGAGCACTTGCAGCTCTGTTTACTGAAGATTAAATCTCCTGCACTTATGTCTTGGCAATGTCTCAGCTAGTAATGAAGAAGCTAAATATGCTAATTACTGCATAGAACAAAGCACAGCCTGAGCTGTCCTCAACCTTTTTGCATTCATACATTACTCTTTTGCCCAAGCCAAATAATGGATGTCATGGATGTCTCAAGTTATAGGCCTATAGCGCTACTCAATGCGGACTCAAAGCTCTTTACTAAATTATTAGCTAATAGGTTATCAGTATTATTACCACATCTCATCCATTAGGACCAAGTGGGGTTTATTTTATAACACCAAGGGGGAGACAATTCTCGTAGGACGGTGGACCTGATCGATGTGGTCAATAAATCTAACATATCCGCCTTATTGTTAAGCCTCGATGCCAAAAAGGCATTTGACCGCATCGGTTGGGCCTTAATGTTCGCGGTTTTAAAAGCCTTTGGAATTGGTGGTCCTTTTCTTCAAGCGCTACGAGCTTTGTACTCTAAACCGACTGCAACAATACGTTTGCCGCACAACATGTCCCCAATGATCTCTATCTCAAATGGCACTAGGCAGTGATGTCCACTCTCGCCCTTAATTTTTGCCCTGTGTGTTGAGCCTCTTGCTTCCGCTGTCCTCCTTGATCCGAGCATTCATGGAATATTCGCACAGGAGAAAGAATTTAAGGTGTCCCTTTTTGCAGATTATATTTTACTAACATTAACTTTGCCACATGTATCCCTTTCTAATCTGCATAGATTGCTAAATGACTTTTGCAACCTTTCAGGCTACAAAATCAACACGGCAAAGACAGAAGCGTTACCTATAAACCTGCCCAAACAAGTGCTGGATTCTTTCCCTATAATTGGAAATCCTCTTCGATTAAATACTGGGGAGTACATATAACGACTTCTTACGCCTCCATGTACAGTCATAAGTTTCCTAGGGTATATCAAGAAATCAGAAACTCCATGACTAAATGGATGGGGTTCCCTTTATCGATGTTTGGTCACATCTCGGCGTTTAAGATGTCCCTTTTGCCCAAATTGTTATATCTTTTCGAAGCCCTACCTGTACGAGTACCAATGAGGGATCTGAAAATCCTTCAATCTGTCATACTTAGGTTTATTTGGGCTCACAAGCGTCATAGAATAAAACAAAGTGTATTAATAGCTGGAAAAAGGGGAGGTGGTCTGGCATTACCTGATATATCTAGGTATTACTAGGCTTCACAGTTGTGGCGAATTCCTGCGTGGTCCTGTCTTTATGCCTATTCTATATGGTTTGAAATTGAGAAGCTGTGGTTGGCCCCCATACACCATAACTCCCTCTTGTGGGCCACATCGCACGCACCAGTTGATAGGGTTTTGCTTGGTCCAATGGCCCTCACAAGGGAAATATGGACTCGATGTGCAAAACGGTTTGGGCTTTGTTCTCCATCGTCGGCTATGACTAGCTTCTTGTTTAACCCATCATTTCCAGAGGGCATGGGAAGTCAGGCCATGAAGTGGTGGTTTAACAAGGGGTTGTTCCGATTCGCTGATATAGTCGACCACAGAACTAGACATCTTAAACCCTTTTCTACTCTTCAGACCGATCATGCTTTGCTAGTTGCCATATGCAAATCTCTCATTATTTGACCAGCATTCTACATTCTAAGACCGTATCTGTCCCTACTCAGTTTGAAAAGTTATGTAGGTTGAATACCTCCACCAGGGGTTTAATATCAGGGATTTACACTATACTGTTGAACCCCTTACCAGATGAGCCACCGAAACACGCATATATGGCAAAATGAGAGGCAATGTTAGGTATAGAAATCACTACAGAGGAATGGGACCTCATCTGGACACGGGCTTCACAGACGTCTATGTGTACAACATATAAAGAAAACATACACAAAATTTTAATGTGCTGCTTCCTTGTTACACAAACTAAACCCGGCTATTCCGGACAGGTGTTGGCGTTGTGAGGCACAAGGAGGCAGTATCTACCATATCTTCTAGGAATGTCATGTGATTCAATCTTTTTGGTTTGCGGTCACATCGTTTATCAATGACATGTTAAGGATTCATTTGCCAATGGATCCGCTTTGTCTTCTGTTTAACGTAATTCCAATTAAGCTTCCGAAATGCTCGCTAAAACTGAGACTGCATGTTCTTACGGCAGCTCGCTGTTTAATATCATCTCATTGGAGAAATAAGAGGGCACCTGAACTTACCAAGTTGTATGGACACCTGAGAGATATTAAGAACATGGAGTACCTTACGGCTTCTGTGCATAACAAGCTTGATCTGTTTACACAAATTTGGTCAGCCTGGGAAATGTATGCATTAACCAATGACATCTGATGGCACCCCGGATGTGGAGATAGTCACTCATGGTCCTGATCCCATGCTAACTCAAGTGTTTCCCTCTCCCCTTTTGTCTCTGTCTCATCTTTTATGTTATACTAGGTTTACTGTTTAACCACATAGGTCTGTTTTAGCTAGTATGGACAATACTTTATTATATAAGCCTATCCACTTTGCGCAATGTTATGCTAGCTTAATGTATGATGTTTTTCATAACTCTTTTTGCTAGTAAGCTTCTGTTAAGTTTAACTAAATATTGGTACTTATGACATGACAATGTTTCTCTTGTTTGAATAATAAAGAAAATATACAGTCAAAAAAAAAAAAAAAAGAACCAACCACAGCCTGACCGAGGTAGAGTGAAAGAAAAGCTGCTCATGGAACAGTACGGTAAAAAAACCCCTTTAAACAAGAACCACCAATTGGGCTACACCATCAATTTACCATAAACCTGTGGAATCATTGGGATCAAACCAATCTATGTAGATGAGGTAGATTGACAATATAAAATATTCCACAAGAAAATTGTCTCTAGGCTAGAAATTTTCCCCTCAGGAAAAAGCCCCCTTCAACCGTGCAGAGCCCCTCCCGTGCCAACCCCGGGTCACACACCGCGCAGAGCCTCCGTGCACATGTATCAGAAAGATCGAGTCATACAATGTGTAAAGCCTTAGTGCACGTCGCTGAACAGATCGTACATCATATTAAGATGTTCCCCAGATTAATTAGAAACCCCAACATAAAAAAAAACAGTTTTTCTAGTACAGAATCTCTATTTTATTGGAAAGGTTTCATGGTGTTTATTTCTGACTGACTCATTCTTGGCTTTGTTAATTTCCTGTCCATTTTTTTTTTAAAAAATTTTTTTGGGTCTTTTGGGGTGTTGCTAAAAAAACAAAGAACCCCTCACACCCCACCCTCCGTGGGGTTATATATAATTTCCCCAGCCCTTCCCCCTCACCTCTCCCCTCACCCCCCGACCCCCCCAGTGGGGTTACAAAATAATTCCCAGTATCTCCCATCATCACCCCGACCCCCCCCAGGGTGTTTTCCCATATTTAATTTCCCCCATTTCCCCGTCAAACCCCTTCCCGTCATCAAAACCCCTCCGTGGGGGTTACTATATAAATTTCCCCGCATTCCCAGTCACCTTCCCCTCATCACCCAACCCCTTCCCTTTGGGGTTTTTCTATATAATTCCCAGCATTCCCCCGTCCCCTCTCCCCTCATCCCCCCAGAAAACCCCCAGGGTGTTTAAATATATAATTTCCCGAATTCCCGTTCCCCCTCCCCTAAACACCCCGACCCCTTCCCGTGGGGTTACTATATTTTAAATTTCCCCGGGCACCTCTCCCCTCATCACCCGACCCCTCCAGTGGTGTTACTATATAATTCCCCCCCATACACCTCTCCAATTCCCTCAACCCCGGGCCCCTAAAAGGGGGTTTTTTCTAATAAATTTCCCCGCATTCCCCGGGAACCTCTCCCCTTTAAAACCCTAAACTCCATGGTGTTAAAATATTTAATTCCCCACTTTCCCTTTACCTTTCCCTCATCACCCGACCCCCATGGGGTTTTCTATATAATTCCCCCGCAAATTTCCCCCCCCCTCTCCAGTCATCACCCAACCCCTCCATGGTGTTTTCTATAAAAATTTTCCCCGTACCTCTCCCACATCAATCCCCTTTCCCCCTTTTGGTTTTTTATAATAATTCCCAGTACCTTCTCCCCTCCCCGACCCCAGGGGCCTTTAAAATTAACCCCGCATTTCCCGGGAACCCCCCAGTATAAACAACCCCACCCCTCCAAAATTCTTTAAAAATAATTTTCCCCCAAATTTCCCGTTACCCCTTGGAAAAGGGGAGTCAGTGGATCCCCTTGGTCAGTTTTTTTTAAAAAAGTTGAAATTAGGTGGGAAACCTGGGGGCCCCGGGGGCTCCCCCCCGTCCTCCCCAAAGGGGGGCCCCTCCCCTTCCCGACGCTTTTCCCCTTTTTCCCCCAAACCCCGGGATTAAAACCCTGTTTATTTTGGGAAACCCCGGGGTCCCCTCATAGAAATTTTTTTAAAAAACCGCCTTTCCCCCCTTTTCCCATCCCCCTTTCCCTTTTTTACTATAAATTCCAGCATTCCCCGTATCTCCACAAAACCCCTCTCCAGGGGTTTTTTCAATTAGATTGAAAAAACCCCCCTGGGGGGTTCTTTTAAAAAACCGGAGGCCCCTAGGGCTCCTCCCAGTCCCCCCCCTTTTTTATTTTAAGGTTATCACCCTCCATCTAAGGAAACCCCCTTTGTTTTAAATTTTTTGTCCTTCTATTACCCCAACCCCCCCCCACTTTTGGGGTTTGGGGGGGCCCCGCAAAAACCGGCACCTTATAGAACCCCCGACAATTTTTTAAAACCCCATCATCACCAAGACCCCTCCAAATGGTGTTACTATAAATTTTCCCCGCATTCCCTTAAACCCCTCCGTCAAACCCGCTCAGTTTTCTGGTGGGCAGTTTTAGGGTTTCTGTATTTAGTGATGGGGGGGCTCGTGGGGGTCTGGGGGCTTTCTCCCTCCTCCCCGGAAATCCGGGGGGGCCCCACCTCAAAAAAAAAACTTCTTCACTACCCGTGTAATTTCCTTTTGTAAAAGGGGGGACACTGTTACTACATAGATTCTAAGAAACCCCCCACCTTTCCCAATTTATTCCCCCCTGTTACCCGATAAAGAAAAAGCAATGTCATGTGAGATCCACCTCTCCATTATCAATTTGATGATCTCCAGGTGAGGTCTAAAAACCGGGTGGCCCGAGGTCTTGTCCTTGCCCTCTTGGGGGTCAATGATAAACGGCCCATTTCTTCAGCTGTGAGTTTTCCCTGGACCGGGGGGGAAAACGAGAAGGATCGAGAGAAAGTGGGTGAAATGTTGGGGGTAATCGGTCAGCAAAAAAACCGTAACTGGTTAAGAAGTTAGGGAGAGTTCTAGGGGTATCAGATGAAGTAAGGCCCTAGTGGATACTGCTTTTCCTTGCAGCCAGGGGAGCAGTCCAACAAGTAGTTATATAGTTTGTAAAAATACAGACATCTAGTTTAGCCTATTGTCCTCTGTTGATCCAGAGAAAGGAAATAAACCCCAAGAGGTAGAAGCTAATTGCCCTTATTTTAGGAAAAAAATTCCTTCCAACTCCTTGGGCAATCGCATAAACCCGGAAATCAGCGACCCTTCCCCAAAAATTGGTCACTATAACTTTTAATTATTATTTTAGAGCGCCCCCGATTCCAGGGCATTACTTAAAGGGGGTTTACAAACAAAAAAGTCAAACCAATTAATGGAAGTATGTGCAATAAAACTGGCACAGGGGGAAAGAAAACCCTGCTCGCGAAGACTTAAAAAACTACCGGAGGGGGAAAAGACAAGGTGAGGGGAAACCACGTTTGGGGGGGGTATGTGAAGCGGTTTTTTGGAGGTTATAGGCAATCCTGAAGAGATGGGTTTTCAGTTGCTTTTGGACCGGGTAAAAAGTGGAATAGAGTTGTGTTTTTGGGGCAGAGATTCCAGAGAATGGGGAACAGAGAGAAATATTGGAGACGGTTGTGTGAGGAGCTGAAAAGGGGAAAAAGAGAAGAAGGGCCCTGTGAGGAGCAAAACTAGGGGGAATTGGCGTGAGGAGGGAGGTTATATGGAGTTTAAATGAGGGGGGCAGAGTATGTATGGAGGGGAGAGAGGTTATGGAGGGGAAGTTGTAGGTCAGGGGTTCAAAGGGCAAATTTGGGGAAGGGGAGGGGGAATTCCTGGGCCAAAATTGGGTAAGCCCAAGAAGGGAATGGCAGAAGGAGGGTAGCGAGGAGGGGAGGTGGATAAGACGGGCGCAGAGTTGAGGATGGACTGAAGGGGAGCAAGAGTGCTAGATGGGAGGCCACAGAGAAGAATGTTGCAGTAGTCTAGGCAAGAGATGACGAGGGCATGGACCAGCATTTTTGTAGTATCAAGGTTAAGGAATGAGCGGATCCGTGAAATATTTTTCAAGTGGAGATGGCAGGTGGAGGTAAGGGTGTGAATGTGTGGTTTGAAGGACAAAGCAGAGTCAAAGGTTATCCCAAGGCAGCAAACTTGTGGGGCCAGTGAGACTGTAAAGCCATTGACTGTATTAGCGAGATCAGGTGGAGGGATGGAATGGGATGGTGGAAAGATGATGAATTTAGTTTTCTCTACACTAAGTTTTAGGAGATGGGAGGAGAAGAAGGAGGATATGGACGATAGGCAATCTGGGATCCGGGACAGTAGATAGTTGATGTCTGAGCCAGAGATGTAAAGTTGGGTGTCATCAGCTACAGGTGGTAATGAAAGCCATGTGATACTATGAGCTGACCCAGACCAAGAGTGTAGATAGAGAAGAATAAGGGGCCCAGGACTGATCCCTGGGGGACACTAACAGGGAGAGGTTGAGAGGAGGAGGTGGTGAGAGACACAATGTCCGATCAGGGAGGTAAGAGGAGATCCAGGAAAGGGACAAGTGCGTGATGTCGAGGGAGGAGAGGATTTGTAGTAGGAGGGAATGGTCAACAGTGTCAAAGGTAGAGCACAAGTCAAAGAGAAGAATAGAGTAGTGACGTGATTTCTTTAGCATTATTAGTCATTGGTGACCTTGTTAGGGCGGTTTTGTATGGTGATGGACAGAACCAATTTCAGGGTCAAGAAGAGAGTTGGAGGACAGTTGAAAATAAACATGTTGTTCGAGGAGTTTAGAAGCAAATGGAAGCAGTGAGATGGTGCGATAGCTGGACAGAGACGAGGAGGGTTGGCAGCAGAGTGGGGTATATCGATGGGGAGGTTAAAGTCTCCCATTATGATAGTGGGGATATCAGTGGAAAGAAAGTGGGGAAGCCAGGAGGCGAAGGGGTCGAGGAAGGCGGTGGCAGGACCTGGCGGTCGGTAGTCAACAGCCACTTCAAGGTTGGGGGGGGGGGAATAGATGCGGACAGAGTTCACCTCAAAGGAGGGGAGGTTGAGGGAGGTAATGGGGGCGAAGGAACAGGTGCGGACAGGAGAAGGCCAACACTTCCGCCTGCTTGTTGTCAGGGCGGGGGGCATGGGTAAAGTGGAGGCCCCCAAAGGAGAGCGCAGCAGGAGAGATGTGTCAGGGGGCATCACCCAGGTTTCTGTCAGCCCAAAGGGAATGATAAGTTAGTTATAAAGGGTCATGTATTAGGAGATTTTTTTGCATACGCCTGTGTTTCGAGAGCTAAGGGAAAATAGGGGAATGAGGGCTTAGGGAATATTTTTAATTTGCGGGGTTTAAAGGAGTTTGCAAAAGGGTTTTAGCACCCCGAGATACAATAGTGGAATGGCTGGGGGGGCCAGGGGTTTGGGGTATATTCCTCAAGGAGGACAGAGAGGGGTTAATATGGGAGTAAGATAAAATAGTTTGGTGGGTTTTTTTTATGAGGAAGGCTAGTGTGGGAAACAAGTTGGTGGCAGCGACAGATGGAGGCTAAGATTGGGGGGGAAAAGGGGCTCATTGCCCAGCAGAGGAGTATGGGGATAGGAAATTATTTTTTCGGGAATTGGAGGTTGATATTATGCAGGGGAAAAGAGCTGGTAGTTGTTTTTTAGGTTGTAAGTGGAAAAAAGAAACATAATACTCTTACCTTTAGAAACCCTTTGTTTTTTTTTTACCTTGTATTTAAAAAAAATTGGCCTACTTTGAAAAGGGGCCCAAATACGCCCAAGGGTCAAAATAAGACCAGTAAAGTACTTTTTTACTGAATTAAAACCCCCTCGATCCAACAAACAAGAGGGGAGGGGTTGGGGGGTAATTTAAAAAATGGGGGGGGGGGGGGGAGGATAAGAAGCAAGTTGAAGTGAAGATGGTGACGTAAAATCAACAGGTCAAAAAGGGAATTGGGAAGGAAGGTACAGTGTGTGAAAGTCATTTTAATCAAAATTTAAAACCAAGGGGAAAAGGGGGGGTTAAGGCCCGGAAAAGGGGAAAAAAGCAAAAAAGCAGGCTGAGGGGTCAATGTTTTCATTGTCTCCCGTGAATGAGAGAAGAGCGATGGTCAGATAATAGGGAGAAATGTATCCCGGAAAACCCCTTTTCCCCAAAACCCGGTCACTATAAATTTTATATTATTACATCTAGAAATGTATCCGACCCTTTCCGAACCTTCATTTTAACTTGTTTATTATTTTCATTAGAAAAATGTTCCAGACCTTTTCCCATTCCTGGGCCTTTTAAACTTGTTATATTAATTACATCAGAAATGTCCCAGGACCCTTTTCCAAATCGGCAATTTTTAATGTTTTTATTAAATCTAAAATATCCAGACCCTTTCCCGAATCCCGGTCACTATAATTTTTTATTTATTACATTTTGAAATGTTCCAGACCCTTTCCCGATCGGTCATATAACTTGTTCTATTTTAATCTAGAAAAATTTCCCCAGACCCTTTCCCGAATCCCGGTCACTATAATTGTTATATTAAATTTTACATCTAATTATCCAGACCCTTTCTTGAACCTGG
>JAODAL010040439.1:0-36916 GCA_025379985.1 Phyllomedusa bahiana
CTATCGAAAACCTTATCGATGGTGGCCGACTATCGACTATCGATCGATGTCGATAGCCAACGTAATCGCTCAACACTACATATGACGTCGCTGGGCGAATCTGAGGCTTGATCGAAAAAAGCCCAGGCTTCACTGGTCATCGACTTTTTCGACGGCGATGAGCTAGTGGCGATGTGTCCGCTGCCACCACTGACCATAACTGTCGGTTAATGTCAGCGGACTTGTGCAACCGCCCTCTCCCTTTCCAAGGCTGCACCCTTACCGACACTACCCCATCATTTTCCTTCTCATCCACTGATGAGGCGCCCGCAAGCAAATTCTGCTTAAAAGACCACATTGGATCTGCAATGTCATTATCAACATCATCATCTTCATCATCATCACAGTGACTTCCTCGTCCTCACAGTCTACATCCTGAAGCTGAGGGCTAGAAGCCACAGGCACTGCAAGGCGTTGCCGACCGCTTGGGTTTTGTGCCAACTGACCAGCTTCCTTCTGCTCTGATGGCATCAGCAATTGGGCATCGGAGTAGACAAAATCATCCACTTTGGCCTCTTGATCTTTTGACATGCCTTCTGACCCCGACCGTATTGTGTCATCAATGAGCTCTTCAGAACATGGATAATCCAAAGTGGTCGGTACATGGGTTGACATTTGGGATGCCTTTGCTTCAGTTTGGACGGATGCTGATGATAATGACATTTTTGACCGTGACTGGGAGGAGGAGGAGGTAAAGCCACTGGATGAAGGTTGCATTAACCAATGAAGAACAGATTGGCAACGCTCTTCATTACTGAGATTTAGAGGTAACCGACAAAGCAATGATAGGCCTGACAGTCCAGCAACTGACGATATGCTCGCTTACGTGTTGTCTGAAGCAATGTAAGGCGCGCCTTCTCTCATACCTATAGCTCCACGTCCTATCCCCCTCTTTGCTCGCTTACCACCTGTAGTTCCCTCCATGTTCAGAAAGAAGATTTTTTTAAAATCTCTTATTGAAAAACTGTACTGCAGGGATTTCACAGGTGTTCTGAAATCCCTCTAATTTCCAACTGCCAACTAGGTTTAGAAACAGAATTTTTTCTATCAAATAGCTGTAAAATGCGGTCTTGTGGAAGAACCGTAACACCAACTCAACAGTGTGGTTCCTTCACTCTCTGAGATGTACAACCGCCGAGAAGGACTAGCAATTGACTATTTACTACAGATTTTCTAAGAACTGTGGTCTTTTATGACAGCTGACAACCAGTTGTAGAAATAGAATTTTTTTTATATGTAATATGGAATAAATGTGGTCTTTTCCAAACAATGACAACCAGGTGTAAACAAATAAAAAAATTCTACAAATTATCTAACAACTGCAGTCTTTTCAGACAACTGACAATCACGGATAGAAATAGAAGCTTCTACAGAATATAGAATAAATTTGGTATTTTCCCCCAACTGAGAGACAGGAGTACAAATAAAATACACTCTTAAGAACAGTGACTTCTTATGAGAGATGAACATAGCTGTCTATGATGCTATTTCACCAAAGCTTGAGAGGACCAATATAAGTAATAAATGCGAACAGCACCCCACAAGGAAGTGACACCCTGGACTAAGACTGTGGAGGATGGCAACACAGAAATTAAATTGGGTGCTATGTCAGCAAGGCTGAGTTAGAAATGCAGACATGCACCCCAAAAGAAACTGACACCTTGACCTGAGGCTGGTGTGGATGCTGGCAACACAGTAGTGATGAGCGATTACGTTGACTATCGTCATCGGGTCGATAGTCGGTATCGTTAATTATCAAGACGATATCCGATAGTCGATAATAGATTATCGCCGATCACCATTAAAGTCTATGGGAGAGCAAAAACACCTTCATTATTACACCCAAACAGGGCTGGAGAAGCTGGAATAAACATCCACAACAGCAAACTGGATACATGCTACATCTTAGGCAACACACTTAGGTTATAAAAGCCACAGAAAAAAAGTCACAGACCATTCACTATCCCTGTCTTGTACCACAGCATGACCCTTAAACCTGCATCACCCACAAATTAAAAAGTGCCAGAAGGCAGTATGATTTGAACCATCATTTTACTTGAACTGGACAATGAATATCCCTGTCCTGGAACGCAGCATGAGCCCCAAACCTGCATGACCCCCAGATTTAAAAAGTGCCGGAAAAAGGAGTCTTTCAACCACCATTTTAGTTGAACTGGACATTGTCTATAATCTGTCCTGTACCGCAGAATGACCATTAAACCTGTCTGACCCACAGATTAAAAAGTGCCGGAAATAGGAGTCTTTCAACCACCATTTTAGTTTCACTGGACATTGACTATGCCTGTCCTGGACCACAGTATGACCATCAAACCTGTCTGACCCACAGATTAAAAAGTGCCGGAAAAAGGAGTCTTTGAACCACCATTTTAGTTTCACTGGACATAGACTATCCCTGTCCTGGACCACAGCATGAGCCCCAAACCTGCTGACCCCCAGATTTAAAAGTGCCGGAAAAAGGAGTCTTTCAACCACCATTTTAGTTGAACTGGACACTGACTATACCTGTCCTGCATTAACAAACTGAAAAACAGATTGGCGACGCTGTTCGTTACTGAGATTCACAGGGCCCTCACCCAGCGATGACAGGCCTGACGGTCCTGCAACCGACGATCCGCTGGCATGCTTTTTGTCGCCAGCACTGGAAGGAGCACCTTCTCTCGTACCTCTACCTCCATGTCCTACCCCCCTCTTTGCTCGCTTACCACCTGAAGTTCGCTCCATGTTCAGAAAGATAAAAATTTGAGAAGGTATGGAAGAGTTTTAGAAAGTCTCTTATTAAAAGACGGCAAATTACAGCTATTCTCAAATCCCTCAAATCAAAACAAAATTGCTGGATTCAAATTTAAGTGCAAGGTATTTCTATCAACAAAGCTTGACTGACCAAAAATGAACAAAAACACCTATCTGAAATGTATACGGATAATAAAAGGTATTTTTGGCACCTATCAATACACCTGTGGTGACTACAAAATTGCTGGATTCAAATTTAACTGCAAAGTACCTCTATCAACAAAGCTTGACTGACCAAAAATTAAAAAAACACGTATCTGAAATGTATAAGTATAATAAACGGTATTTTTGGCACCTATCAATACACCTGTGGTGACTACAAATTGCTGGATTCAAATTTAACTGCAAGGTACCTCTATCAACAAAGCTTGACTGACCAATAGGGAAAAAAACAGTATCTGAAATGTATACTGATAATAAAAGGTATTTTTTGGCACCTTCAATACAACCTGTGGTGACTACAAAATTACTGGATTCAAATTTAACTGTAAGGTGGGTCTATGAACAAAGCTGGCCTGCGCCAAAGTGAAAAAAACACGTATCTGAAATGTATACTGATAATAAAAGTGGAGTTTTGCACCTAACAAATAGACCTGCAGTTACTAGAAAATATCTGTATCCTAGTATAAGTTCAGGCTGCCCAACATCCAAGTAGTATTTCAACAGAAAACTGTTAATAATAAAGCTATTGCAATGCAATGTCTACACTAAGTCTGGGTGCACAATATCCAGTATCCAATATCCTTTAAAGAGCTTGTCTGTGTTCGCCCGCGGGCCCCTCTCCTCCCCCCCGCTCTCCCCGTGACTTTACAGCGGTAGATGCTCCTTTAAAATTCTCAGCCTAACTAACTAAAATCTTCACATCTCTGATCTGCCTAATTTCTAATGTTCAAATCTAAAAGTATAGCTTTCTCTGTGAACAAATAGAATAATTTTGCTGAGCTGTTTGCACAGAGGCAGAGCGCACGTCCTACTCCTTTGAGATACTGACACACACTGATCATGAACAGGAAGGGCTGTTCTATGTAAAACGAGGTCATGTGATTTTTCCAGCCAATCGCAACCATACACATCCCAGTCATGACGTCGCATACACAGCTCACCCTGCTCTATTCTCTAAGCTGATTTACTGACCGCCAAAATGACAGGAGCGCCGAAAATGGCACGATATTAATAGATTATGCACAGATTTTAACCTAAATTATCGCGTGATCTAAAAAATCCAATCACCATAAAAACCGTGCCGATTTCAACTTTGTCGATAATAATCGCTCAACTCTACTACACAGGATTAAAATTTGGGACTATATCACAGTGGCTTGAAAGCAAAAATATGAGTTAGAAATGCAGACATGCACCCCAAAAGAAACTGACACCCTGAACTGAGGCTATTGTGGATGCTGGCTCCGCAGAATAAAAATTTGGGGCTATATCACAGTGGCTTAAAAGCACAAATATGAGTTAGAAATGCAGATGTGCACCCTAAAAGAAACTGACACCCTGAACTGAGGCTATTGTGGATGTTTGCTTCCCCCCCGAATCAGAGGAGCCTCCCCCCTGCACAGCTGTGCTGTTCAGAGCACTGGAGCTGTTTCCAAAGCTCTAACTAATACTAACTAGAATTCTGTAATCTTCCTATATCCTAAGCTAACTAATCTATCACAGATGCTTTTCAGCTGTAAAATTGCTGGGAAACAGTCTGTAATAGCTTTTAAAAAAGCTGTTCAGAGAGACACTGATCCATTTTCATCTTTGGCCGATTTTATCGCTCAACTCTAGTAGCCAGGGCTGCCGTTAGCCATATATTAACCATTTCAGGGCCCCATGCTGCTAAATCAAATAGGGCTTGCACCCATTACTAGTTCCTATTTGTTAACATATCACTGGGCCCCTTTTTGATTATGGCCCCTGACAGGAGTACCGCCCTATTGGCACCTCTGGCCTTTTGCTCTCAGTCTGCTCTCAGCTCTTGAACCGACGACAGAGGAAGAAGTGTCCAGGCTTCTCCTGTCTGCTCGCCCCACCACCTGCTCTACTGACCCCATTCCATCCCACCTCGTCTAGTCTATTTCTCCAGCTGTCCTCTCTCACCTTACTGCTATCTGTAACCTCTTTCTCCACTGGGATCTTTCCATCTTCCTTCAAACACGCCATCATAACCCCTTTACTAAAAAAGCCCTCTCTGGACCCGTCCTGTGCTGCTAACTACTGACCAGTCTCTAACCTGCCCTTCATCTCTAAACTCCTGGAACGCTTTGTCTACTCTCGCCTAATCCGCTAACTCTCTACTAACTCTCTTCTTGACCATCTGCAATCAGGTTTCCGCACCCTACACTCCACGGAAACTGCCTTAGTTAAAGTCTCAAATGAACTCCTAACAGCAAAATCTCAAGGTAACTACTCCTTGCTGCTTCTCTTGGATCTCTCTGCAGCGTTTGACACTGTGGATCACACCTTCTCCTCAGCATGCTCAGCGCCATTGGCCTCCAGGACACCACTCTTGCTTGGTTCTCTTCCTACCTATCTGATCGCTCCTTCAGTGTCTCATTTTCTGGTTCTCTTTCCTCTCCCTCTTGCTGTTTGAGTTCCTCAGGGATCAGGTCTAGGTCCTCTACTATTGTCATGGTAAACATTCCCCATTGGACAAACCATCAGTAGATTTGGCTTCCAGTACCATCTCTATGCTGATGGCACCCAATTATATACCTCCTCCAGTGACATCACTCCAGCCCTGCTACAAAACACCAGTGACTGTCTGGCCACTGTCTCTGAATCATGTCCTCTCTCCATCTGAAACTAAACCTCAGTAAGACTGAACTTCTTGTCTTTCCGCCATCTACTAACCAACCGCACCCTGCTATTTCCGTTTCCGTATGTGGTACCACCATTTCTTCTAGGCAGCAGGCCCGCTGTCTGGGGGTTATATTATATTCTGATCTGACCTTCACCCCCTATATCCAATCCCTTGCCCGCTCCTGTCACCTGCACCTCAAGAACATCTCCAGAATCTGTTTGTTTCTCACCGTGGAAGCAACTCAAACTCTCATTACTGCTCTTATTCTTTCTCGTCTTGACTACTGTAAGTCCTTGCTTATCGGTCTCCCTCTCTGCAAACTCTCCCCTCTTCAATCTGTCCTGAATGCAGCAGCCAGGCTCATCTTTCTCTCTAGCGCTATACTGATGCCTCTACCCTGTGTCAGTCACTGCTCTGGTTGCCCATTCAGTACAGGATACAGTATAAACTCAGCATTCTCACTCATAAAGCTCTCCACAGCGCTGCACCCCCCACATCTCCTCCCTCGTCTCTGTCTACCACTCGACCCGCTCTCTCCGCTCTGCTGCTGATATCAGGTTACACTCATCAATCATCTGAACCTCCCATGCCCGTCTCCAAGATTTCACAAGTGCGGCACCAATTCTCTGGAATATGCTACCACGGGCGATCAGGCACACTCACAACCCTCACAGTTTTAAGAGGGCCCTGAGGACACATCTTCTCAGTCTGGCCAACCGAGATCCCTAACTGCTATCACACACATTTGTCACTCCCTACACTAGGGCACTCACAGGCACTTATCTGTATATAGATGTACTGTCAGGGTGGCAGGTTCATCCATTTTTCATGTAAACCACCCCCTATTTATGAAACATTGCTGGACCATTGTAAACTTGGCACTTCTTTTCTTACCGTTTGTTTCACCCATACACCCTAATAGATTGTAAGCTCTCACGAGCAGGGCCCTCACACCTTGTGTCTCATTTGTAAGTACTTTTAATGTGTAATGTCTGTAGGTTTACCCTTAAATTTGTAAAGTGCTGCGGAATATGTTGGCGCTATATAAATAAAGATTATTATTATTATTTTGGACACTCATAATAAAATTAGCACATATAAATTAGTTTTAGGAATAAGATTTATTTTTTCAATGCAAACTTTATTATTGGTGTCTTTTACAGAAGCCTAACCCCAAAACTAGCAAAAATAACCTTATGGACACTAAGAATAAAATTTGCACAAACAAATATAACATAAAGATGGTAAAGATACAGTCAGCAGCAATATAAAAATCCCTAACTACTACTGTCTAAGATTCCCTAATCTTGCTGTACCCCAACCCTAACTAATCTATCCAGCAGCTTTTCCTTTGTGAAATCGCTGGGAAATGGTGTGTCTGCCTACTTTGAAACAAGCAGAGCAGACAGAGCAGTGTGTTCAGTTCACAGACTGTAATCGAAATAGTGACTAACAGGAAATACAGTCCAATATATAGAACAGGGTCATATGATTTTAGCAGCCAATTAGATCATCACAGCTATGACTAAGGGTGCAATACTAGTCACCCGAAACGCGTCAGCTTTTTAGACCGGTAGCTGTCTTTGGCTATGACCTCTTGCTGCTGCCTTGCATTTTGCATTGTTTTTAATGTTTTTCATCAATAAAGCTTTGTTATATTTTACTGGATGAAGATGGCTATGTGTTGGAGTACTTTTGGTTTTTGCATACCCGTGGCCGTTGCTTGAACGGATTTCCATGCACAACCAGAATAATTGGAGCTGGCTACATCTCTACTGTTTAAATGAGATCATCACACCCTCACTGGTGACGTTTTTCACCCCCTCTGTGCTCTGCACTGATTTTCTGGCTGCCAAAACTGAAGGAAGCAGCTGAAAATGGCGGCGAACGCCCTTGCCAAACCAGAATTTTACCAAGCTTTCAGCAAAAAATTTAGTTCGGCTTTGGTATGGAAAAACCTCAAAGTTCATCTCGAACTAACCTTTTTCCGTACAGTTCGTTCAACACTACTCTTGGGAGAAACCAGTTACTAGATTTGATGGTTAAGTTGTATGTAGTGTAGGGATCATCTCAAATGATAGCAGACCTTTAACGTGAAACACTGCAAGCTTTATTGGTACAGTTCATATAAACAGGAAAATAAATGGCAGGGCTTGCTTCAGCCAAAACAAAACACATCAGCAGTCACAGTCTCTGTTATAGGACACAGTACCATGCTCCGTATCCCAGGGTTCGAAAACCGCATGCAGGTCTCAGTTTTTCCAGGGTTATTAAGGCCCAGCTCTGGCTCTCACACAACCACTTGCTCCACTGAGCAGTTTGGACGGTTAGAGAACCACACCCCCTCTCACTTGAGCCTGCTGGCCTTATATATGCCTGGTAAGCCCTAGCCTGGAATGTGGGAGCAGTCATCCCACCCAACTCTTCTGACTGCTTCAGTAAAATCCCAACCCGGATAACGGCATTGCTGCCATACTACTAATATAAACGTGTCAATGGCCTACTGCCGCTGACAACAGAATGAATGGGTTTTACTTCACCGACCTCAGGCAGATCGGTGACACATATCGTCCGTCCACAATAGTACCTCGTGCCTTCGTACAGTAGCTATATCACCTTTGAGGCCTGTGATTGCCTGAAGCTTTAACATATCAGTATCGCACCTCTAAGCTGCTTATTATAATTTTTAAATCAATAACTGGTAAGATAGATAGATAGATAGATAGATAGATAGATAGATAGATAGATAGATAGATAGATAGATAGATAGATAGATAGATAGATAGATAGATAGATAGATAGATGTTGCGAAAGTCAAATTGTGATTATATTATTAAAATAGTATAAGCTTGTTCCCAGTTAATCATGTACTAGTCATGAATTGCTGAGTCAATATATTGTATATATCTAGATTAAGAAGGTAGAGGAACCAATTTGACATCAGTACACATATGCAGTAAAATCACTGGTATAGGGCTATAAGAAATATCTATTCTTTGATATCTTTGTTCAAATATATTTGTTCTACACAAAATCTTAGGTTTGCACTGATCACTAAAGATTGCACACAGTACTTAATAATAAATATGCATTTCACTTCCTTCAATGTATTCTCATTGATAGTCAAGATCCAATTGTCATCATCAGATTAAATCACATTACACATGGTTTTTACTATGATTTGCATTTATTTAGTTATAAAGGGATTCTCTGCCACATGCCACACCTGTTTCTTGAACATTTTGATAAATAGGCAGATAGATTGATAGATATAACATGTACATATATAAAAGCATATCATATATATCAAAGCACAAAGCACATCTGTGAAATGAGACACCAGCATTTGATTCAATAGCAAAGAAAAGCCGGTATAGAGATGTACAAGTTATTGTCTAGATATTTCCATCTTCATTCAGTTATCTTTTATTAGATGTGCAAATGACACTGATTTATACGAGAAGGATAAAGAAACATTGTGACAATGGTTTTGTAAGATCTACAGCAGTCTCTCGGTATGAAATATGCATCTGTTCGGTAATTTACAGTATTTCATGCTGTGATCTGGATAGTATTTATTATCATATAATCTTTATATATGATTTTGACAAGAGTAGAATCTTAAGTATCTCTCAAAGAAACCGAGAAAGTCAGAAAGTAGTATATGTTACTTACTGCAGTCTCTTCAGTGCTTAACCACCAGTGAGACCAATCACTTTATAAAGAGATTAGCACAGTTGCTCTGTGCTCTAGTCAAGTAAGGTCAACGGAAACATACATTACTAGGTCACATGAAACACACAGTGTTTAGGAACACAGAATCCCAAGACATTAATTTGATCCATGTTATAAAATGTCTTTTGACATATGATAAAATAATAAATCTGGGCTGCTACATAGTAAAAGTTTAAATTTCTTTGTGTTGTATGCTTGCTTATTTATTTTTTTTGGCTTCTAGTGACAGCTGTTTCCCAATTACTATTCTCCAGGAAAATCATGTCAAAATGTTGCTGGCATTTCAAGGATAATGCAATACATAAACTTTATAAGATGCGGTCATTACATGAAAAAAATTAGATGAAATAAGAATGTTTTGGGAATTTATATGGGACTTCAAGAAATGTTCAGAGAAAGTGTATGTTGATACCATAGCATGCTGTTGGTGGGGCTGAGAAGTATGGGATCTTTATGTGTGATTCTGCAAAAATATTTTTGAAGAATAAAGGGGTTTTTACCAGAAGGTAAAATCCCTGCACTGTTCGTTTGCAGTTAGCTGCAAGCCGACCGTATATGCGAATGAGGAGGGGGGCATTTGCAGCCATCCTCTCCATTCACTTCTATGGCGGCTCCTGAATATAGCCGAATATGTGTGCATGGCTTTATTCAGAACTCCCATGGAACTGAATAGAGTGGATGGCCGCAAGTGCTGCCCTCCTCATTCTAGCTGTGAGTGACCTCATGGTAAAACCCTTTTAAAAGTGCCTTCAAACATCTGAAATGCCATTAAAGGATTTTGGAAGATGTTATTACTCGACCTCCATCCCCATAGGGCTTTGAATATGGGATTCTAATTCTCAAACTAAACTTTATATTAACATGAGGTATATGTGAAAGAGTATAAGATATACCGTTTATACTCGAGTTTTTCAGTACAAAAAATGTGCTGAAAAAGCCCTCCTCAGCTCATACTCGAGTCACCGTCGGCATCCGGGCGCTGCCATGGTCCGGGCGCCAGCCAAGATCTCTTCAGCTGTATGTGACTCCTCTGGGAGCCTATGCAGCTGGATCTAGAGTTTCCTGTCTGTGTCAGGGAGCTGCCATATACCTGCCTATACCTGCCTATGGGGGACATATATCTTCCTATACTTGCCTATGGGGAACATTAAAGGGGTTGTATCATTTCATTAAATGGTCTTCAGAATAATGGGACAGTGAAAACAAGTAACTTTGCAATTAGATATCATTAGCTAAGCTGTCTTGTATTCACAGTTTTCCTTATTTTCTGTTTCTGTTTACACTGATATCCAGTGCTGGTTGGATCCCTCCACCTTACGTTTCACTAGCTGAGAGCTCATTTACATTCTGTTTGGCCCCTGGTCGGCTGTATTCACGGAGCTTGCAATCCTGCCTTTCACTCAAAGTAACGGACCGGCACATTTTCACTCTGCAAAGCCAGAAGAAACAGAATAACACTGCAGGGCTTCTGTAATCAGGAAACAGCACAATTGTGTGTCGATCCCTGCCTCTCCTGCATAGAAGGAAGATCTGTGCCATTCATAGAAAGCTGGATTCAACTGTAACAAATTTCCAGCTGTGTGAGAAGAAGAGATCAGTGCTCAGTTTAGATTGAATGCAGCTTGTGGTATATATAAAGCTCTTACAAAATAAGACTGATAGGGAGAGACACAGTGACATGTGGACACCGAGAGGGGGGGGGAGGGGAGTCTCGGGAGCCAGCATGAACAGTGAAGGTGGGATGATGTCACCCAGCTGGGATGGGAAGAAACGCCCCTGCTTTTCTAGAGGTGAGAAGCTGAGAGCAGTATGAATCAGCCGAACTAAAGAAGTGATACATCCCCTTTAAACTGCTTATACCTACCTAGTAATTTTATTGGTATCCATTTTTATTTTGAACATTATCAGTATCCGCTGCATTTTCCACCCTAGGCTTGTACTCGAGTCAATACGTTTTCACAGTTTTTTGTGGCAAAATTAGGTGCCTCGGCTTATATGCGGATCCGCTTATACCCGAGTATATATGGTAATTAGAGATAATCAAATTTGCATTACCAACATTTCTCAAGAAGCTGATTTTCTAATACGCAGCTGTTTATACTGCCCCACATAAAAAATGGAGAAAGAAATCCAAGTCTATATTCTAGCATTTTGTCTTCCATTGACATATTTACAATTACTATTCTGTAGCTACACATCCCAAAAAATTGGTTGGTAAAATGCTGATTTACGTAATTTTAATTTACGCAACTTATAGAATGCAAACCATATGTGGAGCCCAAGGCCTCGTTCACACGACGGATTTGGCAGCGGGATCTGCATGTTTGCGGCGCTAGTGCTGGGCGTGGTCGCAGCGCAAGTGGACCGTGGTTTGGGGTGCAGCTTGCGGTGAGGGTTTGCCCCCATGCAAATTAGTAGGCAGGGGGAAAACCGCGGCGGCAGCCGCGGCCCAGCCACGCACCAACCGTGGCGGCGCCTGCGGCGACACCCATGGCAACACCGCGCAGCCGCCGCGCTGAGGACTCCCTGTCAAGAATTGACAGAAGAGTTCTCAAACACTCGCGGCAAGGCCGCGGCCCCAGAGTCGCGGCCAAACCCACGGCGTGTGAATATTAACACGGTTTCCCATAGGAAACCGTGTTAATAAACTGGGCGCGATTTGGACGCGGTTTTGGCCGCAGAAACAGCGTCGGAACCCGCGGCCATAACCGCGTTCAAATCCATCATGTGAGCATGCCCCAAGACTTATCCTGGTTTCCAAGCTGCACTAAAAAATAAGCCAGGTATACTTGATGCACAAAGTCTGTGACATTTCTTCTTTGTTTTTTAACCATATACTCTCCCCAGATGTAGCAGAATACATCAGGATTGTTAATGCAGGACATTCTTGATGAAGTCATAATTTTTACATGTACTTATATACATATTTACACCCAGAACCTTCTGGGTACAAACCAAGCCTGGGTTGACAAATTTTTTCTGTAGCCGACTTCTTTCCTCTGCAAATTTACAGTTGAATTTTGGCTCTAAAAAGTAGTTTTTGTAGCATTGTAGTCATACATATTGAAATACAAATAATTATATAGGATATTTCATTACCTAAGACACTATTAAAAAGTCAAAAGGCAGACCAAAATGTATTGCATTTGTTATCACACACAAGTTGCATTGGGGAAATGCGTTATTTTCATGGATCAACGTTATAATTGAATGATCAAGGGGTATACTCTGTTCACAGTGCTGTCATGGTTTCAGTTATTAACTTTATACAAGGATTCCAATTTGTCTTTTTGACTTATAATGGGCTTGTTGGTTTTGCTCAAGGGTTCAGTTTATTTTATGGTAAGAGTAATGGCAACTTGGAGCTTCAACTCCCTCCATAAGTTTTCTATGGGATTAAGGTCTGGAGATTGGCTAAGCCACTCCATGACCTGAATGTGCTTCTTTTTGAACCACTCCTTTATTGTCACTCAGGATGTTATGGTACATGGCTCCATCCATTCTCCTATTGATGCGGCGAAGTAGTCCTGTGCGCTTTGCAGAGAAACACCCCTAAAACATAATAGGGGACATGTTTGAAAACTGTCTTGGTCTAAGACTTGTTGTCCATAGCAACAAATCAGAGTGCCCCTTTAATTTTTACAGAGTACAATAGAAATGAAAGGGGTGCTCTGATTGGTTGCTATGGGCAACAAGAAAAGTCTTAGACTAAGACAGTTTTCATACATGTTTCCACTGTCCATGCTTGACAGAAGAGACAGTGTTCTTTGGGTCATCACAGGCAGCATTTCTCTTAATCCAAACACAGCAAGTTGAATTAATGCCAAAGAGCTCAATCTAACCACAGCACCTTCTCCCAATCACTCACAGAATCTCCAGATGGGCCTGAACAAGTGCATACTTGAGCAGGGGGACCTTGCGGCACTTCAGGATTATAAAACAATTACCGGCGTAATGTGATACCAGGTGTTTTCTGGTGATTGTGTCCCAGCTGCCTTGAATCATTAGCAAGTTCCCTCCGCGTATTTTTTTAGCTGATCTCTCACCTTACTCATGATCAAGGATTACCCCAAAGGTGAATTTTGCATGTGCCCCAGATCAATGTCGATTCACAGTCATTTTGTATTTCTTCCATTTTCTTTCTATTGCACAACAGTTTGTCCTCTGCTCACTCCACGTCTTACTTATGATTTTGTAGCCCATACCAGCTTGTGCAGGTCTATATCTGTTCGGACATCTTATAAGAGCTCTTTGGTCTTGCCCATGTTGTAGAGGTTTGAGTCTGACTGATTAATTGAGTCTATGGACAGGAGTCTTTTATAAAGGTGACCATTTAAGACAGCTGTCTTTAATGCAGGTTATGAGTTGATTAGGAGTATCTAACTGCTCTGTAGGAGCCAGAACTCTTGATGATTGATAGGGGATCGAATACTTATTTCTCTCAGCAAAATACAATGCATTTATATAATTTATACAATGTGATTTTCTGGCTTTTATTTTGGATATCTATCTCTCAATGTTAAAATTAAAACCTACCTTAAATTTATAGACTGTATATATCTTTGTCAGTGGGGCAAACTTTAGAGAATCACAAGGGATAAATATAAACAAATTAATTATTTCCTTCACTTAAATGCACACCATACTATTGTGGCACTCGCCTCTGCTGTGTAGCCTACACAGCTGTGACATTTGTATCATATATATTTAAAGGGGTTGTCTCGCTACAAAGAATAGCTTTCAAATTGTAGGACACAAAATAAAAACATTTCCAATATATTGCTGTTGTTCCTCTGTTTTTCCCAAAGAGATAAAAGTGAAAATGTTTATGATCTCCCTGGCTATTTCAGTTCCCTCAGTAACTGACCTGTAAACAATTCTCCCCCTGCTGTTGTTCAATGAGATAACAGTAGTGATGACCATCACACAGTCTAGGCAGTGAGACCCGCTGCTGAGTCAGTAAAAAGCTTGATTTATGTAAAATAAACAGACGTAATTATGGCTTTTGTTTTTGGGATCAGAATAAAGCCTCAGAGAGCAAGTTTGAAAAGCTGCTTAGTCTAATCTGGATCTAATTAGCAACTGAAAGCACAGAGCCATGGAGCTGTATGCAAATGAGTCAGTCTGACCAGGATTGATCAGAGTAATTCATCATAGCATTCTTGTGAAACTTTGTAGGGAGACAACTCCTTTAAGCTAACATATTGTATTAATGTAAACTGTCATACTATTTTGTTTTTTGTTGTCTTAGAATTTCTTCTACTTTATTCTATCCAAACTGCATTAATATTTCATTTACGTAGGAAGCGAGGCTTTTTTATAAAATATTTTATTATGTTGTCCTACAGTTCTTAGGTGCATGAATTCTTTTGACACTTATGTTCTCTAACTCAAACTCATTCTTTTTAAATCCAATAGAAACTATTTCATCTGCAAAACTAGAAGTTTTCTGGATACTAAGATTTCAATAACATTTGAAAACATTGTATAAGAATACCTTTTCTTAACTTGAATAGCAGGGGGTTTACAGAAGCAGCAATAATAAATTATACTATACACAATATTCAAAACAAAAGTTTTCCTCTGTAATACTATTAAATGAAAAAAAAAAGATTTAGCAAGTTGCTTAATTGACAAATTACAAGTTATTGCAGTAGCCAAAGTTTGATAATTATTTTTTTCTTCAAAGACAAGTGACAACAAAAAGTGCAGCCTTATTATGTCATTTTTACATTTGCTTTTCAGGAATTGATAATAAAATTGTCACTGTTATTGACAGAACAAGTATAAAAAAATAAATTTGATGTTCTCTGAGAAACAAGTTTAAAAGTGACAACCTGTAATCTACTTAACTAACCCTGTTTGAGCAGCATATATTGTTTATTGTAGCCATGGCCACAATGTGACTTGTGCTGAGCCTGAAGAGTGGAGGCTCGAGGGCAGACAGCATAGTTGTTGTACTTCAATTGTGTGATAGCAAATTAAGTTTGAAATTGACTCTTCGCATGATTGGGCTGTTAACCTTCAGGGTTTTACACTATTTAGGAAGGACAGGGCAAAAAGGAAGGGAGTTGTCGGTATGTATAGGAGTAAGATGAGCATTATGTTGACTATCGTCATCGTTTCGATAGTCGATATCGGCAGGTTTTCTAGACGATTTTCGATAGTCGAATGACATTAAAGTCTATGGGAGAGGAACACACCTTCATTTATTACACCCAAACAGGGCTGCGAGAAGCTGGAATAAACATCCAGCAACAGTCAAATGGATACGTGCTACATCTTAGGCAACACACGTAGGTTATAAAAGCACAGAAAAAAAAATCAAGACCATTCACTAATCCCTGTCTTGTACTCACAGCATGACCCTAAACGGCATCACCCACAAATTTAAAAAGTGCCAGAAGGCAGTATATTTGTACCATAATTTTACTTGAACTGGACATTGAATATGCCCTGTCCTGAAACCAGCATGACCCAAATCTGCTGAGCACATTCTCTGTGTATAGAGCTTTGTGGTACAGTTTTGCGGTGTCAGGCTCTCTGTGCCTGAAGCACGATTCTCTGTAGTATATAGCGTATGTGTTACAGTTTTGCTGGTGTCAGCTCCTGTCTGGAGCACTATTCTCTGTAGTAAAGGCTTATGTGTACGGTTTGGCGGTGTCAGGCTTCCTGTGCTGAGCACTATACCTCTGTATAATAGAGCTATGGTACAGTTTGGCGGTGTCAGGCTTCCTGTGCTGAGCACTATTCTCTGTAGTATAGAGTCATGTGTACGGTTGGCGGTGTCAGGCTCCTGTGCTGAGCACTATTCTCTGTAGTATAAGAGCTATGTGGAACGGTTTGGCGGTGTCCTGTTCCTGTGCTGATCACTATTCTCATGACCCCAGATTAAAAAAAGGGTGCCGGAAAAAAAAGGAGTCTTTCAACCACCATTTAGTTTCACTGGACATAGACTATATCTGTCCTGGGCAAAAAGCATGAGCCCCAAACCTGCATGACCCAAAATTAAAAAGTGCGGGAAAAAGGAGTCTTTAAAACCACCATTTTAGTTTCACTGGACTTAGACTATATCTGTCCTGGGCCAAAGCATGAGCCCCAAACCTGCATGACCCCAGATTAAAAAGTGCCGGAAAAAAGGAGTCTTTCAACCACCATTTTAGTTTCACTGGACATTGACTATATCTCTCCTGGACCGCAGTATGACCCAGGGCCGGAATTACAGTGGGTGCGGTGAGAGCCCAGGCTGGCGTCTGTCATCTTTTAAAACACGCAGGTTAAAATTCCCTGATGACGCAGCAACGAAAAACTGTCGTGCTGAAGCAGAGTGTGGAAGCAGAAGTGTGAGAACCCCAGCCTTCCCAGAAACACAGTCAAGACATGGGTACGCTTCCCCCTCCATATGAGTGCGGACCAATTGGGGCTTCACTTGGAAATACTGGTGGTTAACGCTCCTGTTACACCCAGGTGCCCTTTTTTCTTGGCATTCTTTTTCTCATTTTACTCAACGTGCTGGAGGAAATTGTCTCTGTACTTTGTTCTCTGTCCGTGCTCCATACTCCATGTCCTCTAAAATAACCTACATCTGGTCAAGTTTTCCTGTACCTCCCTTGTACAATTCAGAGGAATTTTTTTAACAGGGTATTTTTTACATGCAAGATTTTTAGTAGTTTAAGTCTAGAAAAACACATTTTTTAAAATAGGATGGAATCCACCATGTCTTTGTTTTCTCTTTTTAATTGTATTAAATGGGTTGTTTTCAATAAAGGGGGGATTGATAGCTGTGTTAAAGATCTTCCAAAAACAAGTCATTTTGCAATATGTGTCCATTAACAGTGTCCTTACCTATTCCTGTTTCTGACAGCACCATCACCCTTTTAACCCCTTTTTTAAATTTTGAAAAACCCAAATGTCTGTTTGAAAACAACATTTTTTTTATAAACGCACCCTTGTAGGGTTTTTTGGGATTTTCCAGCAAAATGCCCCCAAAAAATTTAAAAATTTACCCAAAGAGGCCCCTTTTGACAATTTTTGAAGAAACCCAAAAGTCTATTAGAAACAAAAATTTTTTAGAATAGGCCGTTAGTATTGCTGATTTCAAAGCAGGGAGGGCCCAAAAAATTTTTTAAAAAGCTTTAAACCCCTGTTTTTAAAAAATTTTTGATGGAGAAATTTCCACTTAAAAAACCCCCATTTTGTTTCCCAAAAGGACCATGAAATTTTTTGCTTTTATCTCACGCAACAAGACCCCAAAAAAAATTTTAAATTTTAAAATTCTAAACCACTTTTTTTAAAAAATTGGGGAGGGAGGAAATGCCACTTTAAAAACCACATTTTGTTTCCCAAAAGGGCCCAAAGGGTTATTGCTGTATTTTCACAGCCAAACCCTGCCACAAAAAATTTTAAAAATGACTTTTCCAAACCACTATTTTAAAAAAAGTGGGTTCAAAACCCACCCCAAAACCTTTTACAATGGGGAAAAAATTCTAAGATTTAAGGGGAGTAAATGGAATATGGTTTTGCATGAAACCTTAGGTGGGCTTTTCAGTTTCAAGGGAAAAAACCCGAAAATGAAAGTTGGGGAAAGAGAATTAAAAAATTGGGAGGAAAAGAAATTTATCATTTTAAAAATAAGTTTTTTAAAAGGGGACCATTTTTGGGTTTTGGAAAAGAATGTGAAGTAGGAAACCCAAACAACTAATCGGTGAAACCCCGGCAATTGGGGGCCAAAAACATAAACAAAAGTTCCATGCCTGATTCATTTTTGAAAGAAAGGGCAAACGATCCACATTATTGTGGAAAAACTGGATGGTTTGTCTGTAATTGGGGCCCCTTTTCCCGGGTGTGTGAAGGTCCCCTTGTAGAATTGACCCCTGGCGCTGGGCCCCGGGGCAACCCTTATGGGGTGGGGGGAGCCAGATCGGGCCAAAATTTTTTCAATTTTTTGGGTAAACCCGAAATCTATTGGGGCCGGGAAACCAAAACAAAAAACATTTGGGGGTTGAAACCAGGGTAGTCGTGAACCATGATCTTTTAAACTGGTCTTTGGGTTTTTGTTTTGTGTGCCCGCATTTTCATGCGTTGGTGAGGTGGTTTAAAAAAAAGATTGGGCCAAAAGGTCACCCCTTAGGGTTTTGCCAACCCTTTGTTGTGCTGCTGCTGCCGCTACGGCTACTTGGCAAATTTATTTCTTTTCACGTCGGGTGGGTTGTTCCCCCCGTGACCCTTTGAAAAAAACGTGAAGCCAAAACGCAAAAAAGATGTCTCCAGTTGATCCCAAACAGCAAGGTCCCCCATTTCTGCATTTTACTCTCTATTTGGGTGGGTGGAAGGAAAAATTTCTGAGTTTTGTTTTGTTCCCCGGGGTTTCCCGGGGGTGGCCCCCCCAGTAACTGTTGTTCATTTTGATGGCCTTAATGCGAGGTAATTGTTGGGGGGAAAAAGGGGGCACCAAGAACTCAAGTGAGGAGGTGGAGCCTTGGGGTTTCCCCAAACATCTGGGTCGAGGGGCCCCTAGGGAAACTGATCCTTCCTTATCTTCCTTTTCCCCTCAAATTCGCGCCAACCTCCCTTTCCCCTGGCAGGGATGTCCCGTAACTCTGGTTAAAGGAAAAACCCCTCCTCCCCCTCCCCTTCCTCCGGGACAGCTTCAAAAAAAGCCCTGCTTTTCCCGAGGGTGATGCACCCTTTAGAGCGAGGGGGCTGCCTTTGCCCCTAGCCCCGGACCCAAAAATTTACTTTCCTAATGAAGAACCGATAAAAAAGGAAAAAAAATTTGGGGGGCCCTTTTGGATTAAATTGGGGAGAAAGGCCCCCTTTTTTTCCGCATCCCGTGTCCGTTCCTCCTCCGTCGCTGGCGGGACCTGATGTTTTGGGGTGTCCCAAAGATCGTTCCAAACTAAAATCCCAAATTGGTCATGCTGCAAGGGCAAGTCCGCATGACCCATTTTGGTGGGGTTCTTCAAAAAATGGCCCAAGGAAAGGTTTCAAGTCTTTCACCTGCCCTCCAAATCTCGGTGGCTCAACACCCCGGGGGGTCCCGCACCGCTGCTTGTCAGGCCCGTGTCACTTTTGTACTGCCCTAATGGCTTTGGGGCTGCTCCCAAAAAATCGCTGGAGCCCTGTGGAGGGTGGAATTCCAAAAAGGGATTGCCAAAAACAACCAAAAGAGGGCGGTTAAATGGGGTGGCCGACTGACCCCTGCAACAAGACCCGGCCCGGGGCGAAGCAGGGTTTCGAACGGCGGGGAAATGCGGAAAATCAGACCCCCGAGCCTTTCTTCAGCAGGGGAGGGCCAAATCCCGGGGAGCTCTTTTAAAAAATTTTGGACGACGGGTTCATGACATGCGCCCCAAAGGAAGGGATTTTCCCCCAGGGCCCAACCCATCTTAAGGGGCCCCGGGCCCGCAGATTTTGCCCCGGGTTTTCGCCCCACCCCCCTTTTCCTGGACAAGGTTTTTTGTCACCCAGCCCCGCGCTCAGTCTCGTTGCCGGGGGAGCCCTCCACAGCTCCTTTACCCGTGTGGGGACGGTCTCCCCAAGGGCAGATTAATTTTAAAAAGGGTTTGGGTTTTTCTGGGCCCTGATGCCACCCGAGGAACCCCTTTGGGGGGAAAAAGCCCTGCACCCTTTCCCTCCCGTTTTGAAAAGCGGTGCGCCGAGCCCTTTAGGGGCCCCCGTCACCCCCCCCAAAAAAGACATCCCCCCAAGGGTCACCCCCCTGACTGTCACAGAGATATAGCAGCCCTTTTTGGCCCCTTGCTTACTAGTCCGGTTTTTTGCGGGGTCAGGGAAATTTTTGGACACCGATGCAGACAACGCGCTTGAAATTTTTTTGATGACACCCTGTTGGCCGTGCGGGAAAGGCTTCTTTGGCAAGGAAAGCCCCCCCCTCGGTTTTGGAAATTTGGGGGGAAAAAGAAGGGGATGAAAATGGCGGGGAAACCCAAACTTTGGGTTTCCCCGCGGAAAAGGCCCAAAAAAATTTTCCCAAAGGCCCCAAAAGCCTGGCCCAATGCCGGGCATTCAGGCCCTTTTTGGGTTTTTGGGGTTTGGGTTTTGGGGTTTAAAATGTTTCTTCTGCTCCCCAAACCCCGTTTAGACAAAAAGGGGTGGGTGCTTTTTAATGGCCCCCTTTTTAAAGGTGTGCCCCGGTTTATTTCAAAAAATGACGGGAAAGGGGGAAAGGGGGAGGATGGGTCTTTGGTGGTGCTGGTCAAAAACTCGGTCGACGGGGGGTGGGGCTGAAGGGAGGGATCCCCGATCATGGGCTCTGGAGGGCCCTGGGGGGAGCTGAAAGGGGAAAAGCTTTGGTTTTGGCGGAGGAGGAGGAAGGGCCCGGGACAGAGGGTTTTGGCAGTTTGGGTTTGGGGGCCCCCCCGGCGGTTTGGGGCTGGCCCTTTTTTTCCCAAGGGGTTTTCCTCCATTTCAACTCAAAGGGATTCGTGCATGTGACTTGAATGTTTTTGGGGGGTTTATTGCCCCCAAGGTTTCTTGCCCCCTTTCTTATGGTTTTTCGGCAAAGGCAACCCTATGACATCGTTGGTGAACAGAGGCTTGCCCCAAAGAAAAAGGGCCCGGCTTGGAAAAGGGTCCTGGGGCCTTTTTGATGGCGATAAGTGAAAGGGGGGGGTTTGCGTTTTAAAAAGGGGGCTGGCGGGGGGGAATCATTCAGCGGATTTCTGGGATCCGCCCTCTCCCTTTTTGTGGCGGGACCCCTTTTTGACCCCTACCCCATCGTCTTCCTCCTGTCCCCGATGAAACGGTCGCCCAAACAAATTTTTGCGGAAAAAGGGCCGGATGGTCCCCAAAGTCATCAAAACCCTCTCATCAACACAGGGGACTTGGTGTCCTGACCCTTTCTGCACCCAGAAGGTTTCAGGGGTACAAACAAAAGGGGGATGCAAGGCGTTGCAGACCCCCCCGGGGGTTTTTTTTCCGATTGGGCTGGCTTCCTTCTCCTTTCCCCTTTATGGCAAACAGGGAACTTTGGGGTCAGAGAGCTAAATCATCCCTTGATTTTTAACATTTCCTTTGTCCCCCAAACCACATTTTTTCCCTCCAAAAAGGGGGCTTCAGGAAAAAGGATTTTTCCCCAGTGGTGGGTACTGTGGGTTTACAATTGGGCCCGGGGTTGCTTCATGTTGGAAAGGAGACCGGTTTATGCTGATGTGAAAATTGTTTGCCGTTTTCTGGGGGACGGGAGGGTTTAAAACTGCTGGATGAGGTTGCATTAACCACTGAAGAAAAAAAAAAGGAAAATTTGGGGAAAGCTTTTTTTGGTTTCTGAGATTCCCCGGGCCCTGACCCCGCGTTGCCCGGCCTGACGGGCCTGCAAAAACCGATTTATCCGCTGGGCATGCGTGTTGTTGCCCAGCCTGGAAAAGGAGCCCTTCTCTGGTCCCTCTTCCCCTTTTGGCTACCCCCCTCTTTGCTCGCTTACCCACCGGGAAATTTGCCCTCCCTGTTAAGGGAAAAATAAAAAATTTTAGAAGGTTATGGAAAAAGTTTTTGGGAAAATCTATTATTTAAAAGACGGCAAATCCCAAACTATTCTCCAAAAACCCCCCAAATCCAAAACAAAATTTTTGGGGTTTTAAACTTAACAAATTGGAAAATGGGCCCCCAAAAATGGGAAAAAAAAAACGTATTTGTTATGTATTCGGATTTATACCCAAGGGATATTTTTTAAACCCTTTCCCAAATTTTAAACCTTTTGGGGTTTAAAAAAATTTTCTGTATCCGATTTTAAAATGCACGCTATCTGAAAAGAAACAAAACCCGGACTGGGCAAAAATAAAAAAAAACGTATTTTGTTATGTTTTCTATTTAAAACAAATTTGTTTTTGGTACCTTTTAATTCACCCGTGGTTTATATAAAAAATTTCTGTTTTCAGTTAAGTGCACGTATTGAAAAGGGAAAAAAGTGCCCGTGGGACCAAAGTCAAAAAACAGTATCTGGGTTTTTGATTGGATGATACCCAAGGGGATTTTTTGGGACCTTTCAAATTTAAAAGTTTTGGGGACCCTTTTAAATTTTTCGTGTTTTCAGATATAAGTGGCCCCGCTATCTGGAAGGGCAAATCTGGACTGGGGAAAAGTGAAAAAAACCCTTTTTTATGTTTTCGTATAAAAAAAGTTGTTTTTTGGTTCCCCCTTTTAATTCCCCTGTGGGGACTTAAAAAATTGCTTTTTTTTAATTTGTTTTTTGGTTTTGTTTTTGTTTTTCTCTTTTTTTGGGAAAAGTGGAAAAAAATTTGTTTTTTCTTTTTAAAAATTGTTTTTTTTTTTTTGAAAGTAATTTTTGTTTTTAATTGGTTTTTTTAAATTTTTTTGTATTTTTTTTTTAAGTTTTTTGGTAATTTGGTTTTAAAAAATTTTTTAAAGGGGTTTTTTAAAAAAAGTTTTTGATTTTTTTATTTTTTTTGGATTGTTTTTTGATTTATTTTTTTTTTGTATTTTTGGATTTTTTGTTTTTTTTGTTTTTTGGGGTTTTTTTTGGTTTTTTTGTTGTTTTTTTTGTGGTTTTTTTTGGCATTTAAAATTTTTAAAAAGGTTTTTAGTTTGGTGGTTTTTTTTTAAATTTTTTTTAAAGGCCGTTTTTGTTTTTTTTTTTTTTTTTTCGGAATTTTTTTTTTTTGGGTTTTTTTTGGTTTTTTTTTTTCCCCCTGAGGGTTTTTTTGGGGTTTAAATTTTAAATTTGTATTTAAAAAATTTAAAAAGTGCTTTGTTTTTTTTTTTAAATTTTTTCGGGTTTTTTGGGTTTTTTTTTTGGAAAAAAAAAAAAAAAAATTTTGTTTTAGGTTTGGTTTTTTTTTTTTTTTTGGTTTTTTTTGGTTTTTTTTAAATTTTTTTTATTTTTTGAAAAAAATTTTTTATATTTTTTTTTTGTTTTTTTAAGATTTGAAGTTTAACTTTTTTTTTTTAAAAAATTAATTTTTTTGGATTTTCGGTTTTTTTGGTTTTAAGGGGGGAAAAAAAGTTTTTTAAGTTGATTTTTGAATAAAAGGGTTTTTTGTTTTGGATATTTTTTTTAATTTTTTTTGTTTATTTTTTTTCAAGAAAATTTTTTTTTGGTTCTTTCTTTGTGCAAATTTTTTTTGTAAATTTTTTTGAAATTTTTTTTTTGGTTTTTTTGGAAAGGGGTTTTTTTTTTTTGGAAAAAAAATTAATTTTTTAAAATTTTTTTTCGGGTTTTTTTTTTTTTTTTTAAAAGTTTTTGGTTTGGCCCTTTTAAAAAAAATTAATTATTTGAAAATTTTTTTTTGTTTTTTTATTTTTTTTTGGTTTTTTGGTTTTTTTCAAAAAAATAATTTTTTTTAAAAATTTTTTTAACTGGTTTTAAATTAAAAAAGAAAATTTTTTTTTTGGTTTTTTTTTAATTTTTTTTGTTTTGGGTTTTTTTTCCTTTTTTTTTTGATTTTTTTTTTTTATTTTTAGTTTTTTTGGTTTTTGAGGGGGAGTTATTTTTTTTACGATAAGTGCCCCCTTTAAAAACTCTGGTGGGGAAAACTTTAAAAAAACCCCAAACGTTTTTTTTCTATAATTACAAATTTTTTGATTTTTCCCCGTGGGGCAAAAATTGTTTAATTTTGATAATAAATTTTAGTATTTGGCAAAGCGGGAGGGCCCAAATAAAAAAAACGGTTTTGAAAGAACCCGGTGAACAAAGGAATTTTTCATTTAAAAAAACCTTTTGGGATTTTTCCTTTTAAAAAATTAAAACCCAAAAACAACGCATCCCAAAATCAAAAAAAAGTTTTTTGGCTTAAAAAGGATTTTCACCCCCCTTTTTTAAATTCCCTGGGGAAAAAACTGTTGTTGGGCCCTTCGTAAAAAGCTTGGAAGGGGCCGAAAAAAATTTTTAAAACGGGTATTAAAATTTTTTTGGATTTAAACCCGGGGCTAAAATTTTTAAAAAATCCCAAATTAAAAACGGCGGGAAAATGGTTCGAAAAATTTTGAAGATACCAATAGGAAAACCGTGCGATTACAAAATTTTTTTTGTCGGAAAATTTTAAAAATGGGTTTAAAAAAAACCATTAAAATTTTTAAGGAAAAAATGGTTTTGAAAAAAGGAAGTTCAAAAGAGGCCTTTTGTTTTGCCCCTTTGGTTTTTAAAGAAAAATTGGAAAGGGCCCCCTTAAAGGGGTTTAAATTCCTTTTTAAAGGGGGCCCCCGGGTGAAAAGGGTCGGTTTAAAACAGAAAAAAAAAAAAAACTTTTTTTTTTGAAAAAAAATAACCTTTTTTTAAAAAAACCACCCCAAAAAATCCTGAGGAATAGGAGAAAAGGAATTTTTTTAAAAAGGGGGGGTTTTTTCCCTTAAACCCAAATGGAAACCCGGGGGCCAGAACAGGGGGCCGCCCTTAAAAATTAAAACCCAAAGGGAAAATAATTTTTCCCTTTTGGGGTCCAACCAAAAGGGTTTTCTTTTTCTTCTCTAAAAAAAGGGGGGAACGGGGGAAAAAAGTTCCTTTTTAAACTTTTTTTAAAAGGAAAAAATTTTTTTTTGGGCCCCCCAAAATTTCAAAAAAGGGGCAAGGATTCGGCAGGCTAAAAAGTTTTGAATTTCCTTCCTTTTTTGAAATTGGGGGTTTAATTTACTAAAAGGGGCATGGGCCCCGAAACCTTTTTCGGGAGCGCAAAAAGGGCACTGTTTTGCAAACCTTGGGGAACCAAACGACCACAATTTAAATTTTCTTTTAAAACCCAAATGGAAAAAAATAATCACCAAATACGGGGAGGGCCAAAAAAATTTAATTTTTTAAAGTGAATAGAAAGGCAAAAAAGGGGGGGGCTTTAAAAATTCAATTTGGGGAATTATTTTTGTTGGGGTTTCTATGTTTTTACTATAGGGGAAAAAGTTAGGCACCCCTTAAAAAGAAATCCCAAAATGGCTTCTACCCCTTTTTTGTTAAAAGGGAAAAAAATAAATAAAAAAGGGCATTTAAAAAAAAATTTGTCGGGGGGGGCAGCATTAGCCCTTTAAAAAATTTTCAAAAAGGGGTTTTAAAAAAATATGTTAAAAAAGGTTTTTTAAAATTTAGCAAAAAATTACAAAATGGGAAAGGAAGGGGGGTCAGGCAGCAAAACATCCCCCAACAAAATTTTAGGGCATGTAGGACCCCTAAAAATAACAGTTAAAGGGGAGTGGTCACTAGGGGTAGGAGGAAAACAGGGGCTACTACTAGGTTCTTCAAACTCTGTTATTTCAAAAGAGGAAGGGAAAATAGTTTATAGGGGCAGGGCCAGTGCAAATGTAGGTGGTGCCAGTATTGCTAATACATCAACTGATTGTAGAAATGGTCCAAGCCAAGTTAAATAAACTTAATAAAAATATGGTTCCAGACCCAGATGGCTTAAACCCAATAGTTCGTAAAGAGCTCATCTCAGCTCAGTTATTTCTTTGCCCCTGTACATGATATTTAGAGATTCTCTGTTGACTGGTATAGTGTCTGGAGACTGGCGCAATGCAAACTGGATTCCCATCTTTCAAAAGGGCTCTAGTAGAGATGGGCGAATCGATTCTAACGAAGTGGAATTCGTTTAGAATTTCAGGAAAACTTCGGTTCTGTATGAAGCCGAAGTTTATGGTATTTCACGGGAATGAATCGTCTTTTTTTTCTAAAATGGCACATGGCGTGACATGGGGCAGAGAACTCTGGGAGGAAGAAAGGAAAACCCTTAATGACATGTGCAGACATGAAGCCAATCAGCAACCAGCGGGCTTCTGTGACATCACAGAGCCATAAATACGGATTATCACACTTCTCCTGTCAATAAGCATCTGGCTGCTGCAGCACTATATTGCACTCTTTACAAAACAAACTCGTTTTTTGAGCGACTGGGGTGAAAGACCTTCACAAGTGTGTGTCATACACACACTTGTTCATGAACCAGAATTATATTTTGATTTAATTTGTGGGGTATTCTCCCTAAAGTCCAGGGTGGGTGTTTTTAAGCCCCATATATGCTTGAATTCCATTTTGGTTCACGGTGTATTGTATTTTAATACCCCAATGTTATCATTTAGTCGATGTTTGTGGGGTAATTTGGAGTAAAATACAGGGTGTGTGTATTTTTGCCCCATATACACCTCAATTCCATCTGGTTCACTCTGGTTCATATGCAAGGGTTAATTAAGCCTCTTGTTTGTGGGGTAATTTGGAGTAAAATACAGGTGTCCTGTAATTTTTTTTTTGGCCCCATTACGACCTAAATACCATACTGTTTTTCTGTAGGGGTTATTCCATACCCGAGGGTTATTTAAGCCTCTTGTTTGTGGAGTAATTTGAAGTAAAATACAGGATGTGTATATTTTTTTCCCCATACGCCTACATTCCATCTGTTTTTTCTGTAGGGTATTTCATACCCAAGGGTTAATGTAACCTCTTGTTTGTGGGCAAGATATTGTGAGTAAAATACAAAATGTGTGTATTTTTTGGCCCCATATATGTCTAAATTCCTTCTGTTTTTTTCTGGTGCCGCAGCCCGTGGTCTAGGCTGCGGATGCGCTCGTGTCCCCGCTGGTCCCTTGCACCCTGGGCGGGTGACGCAGCAGTCCGCGGGCGCACCCGCTCCCTCAGTCGCACTCACTCACCTGACCGCGCTCCTGCTTCTTCGCAGCTGTCTGCCGGCCGGTGCGCGTGTCCAGGCTCCTTAGGGTGCGCGCACACTGGCTCAGTCAGATTTAAAGTGCCAGCGGGCCGGTAATTGGGAGTGCCGGCCGCTGACCCTATATAAGGGCTTTACCTCTTCCTTTATTCCCGCCGGATTCCATAAGCGCCATTACTATGATGAGGAAGCCTCCAGATTACCCCCCGTCTTTGACTACCGTGTACCAGTTCCTTGCGCTTGTCCCCTGACCACGAACCTCCACATGCCTGCCCTGACCTCTGCTGGCCCGACCCTGACTACGAGTTTGCCTGCCGCTTCTGTACCACTTGTGCCTTGGCCGCCTCCACAAGCAGATCACTTCAGGAATAGCAACCTGGTGGAATCCCGCCATGGCAAGCCCATTCCGCCTTGCAGTGGGCTCTGGTGAAGACCAGGACCCACTTAATTCCCTCTCCTGGGTATTACTGGTACAATCGCTTGCGGTGGTCCAGTGGATCCACTATCCCAGCCCGTTACAGTTGGAATCGGCCATGGATCCCGCAAAGGTGCCATTGCCTAGTGTGGAAGATCTTATGTCTATCGTTGGCCAGCAATCACAGGCGCAACAGTTGGATAAGCTAACAACCATGATGCAACGCTCATTCGCTATACTCAGCGTCAGTCTCCGTCACCTTCTCCACCCGTTCCTGCACCTGCCGTCTCTCTCGCCTCTGTGGGACCCAAGCCCCGGAGCACTTCTGAGGGACAGTCCGCCACCTGGTGTCGAAGTTTCGCCTCCCTATGACTCGCCTTGATAAGCCTCTAGCGATTTCTTCTGTAAGTGGGGAGGTCCTGCGCGACACTATCCAATACTGCACGGAGCCAGTTATGATGCACGTAAGGGCACTCCATGGAGAGAAGATCATGTTCTATGTACTTCCCCATTCCTCATCGGCAATTCTGTTTGGGACTCAAACCCTGGCTGCAACACCACGGCCCCTATGTTACATCGGAATAACGGGCGAAGTTGACACAGTTGGGACAAGACTGCCACTAGCCGATACTGTTTGTCTTGGTGCATCCCCGCCGATGCCATCCCACATAAGTCCCTTGAAGCCGCTGCCAGGTATAGCCTGCCGAGTAACCAGGAATTTTTTCCAATGTAAATTTTGGCGAAAGCAGGCAGAGGTCCCTGGGCCCGCCTCACCCCCGCACCGCACCCTTACGACTGCCCTATCGACCTATAGAAAAAAAATTATAGAAAAAAAAGGAGGCTGGAGGCTGTTAATAAGCTTTTAACTGTGTTGTACCAGATCAGTACAACACTACCTTCTTGCTCTTTCCCAAGTGTCTGCTGTAAGGCTTGCCCTATCGACCTGTTCCTGGCACGTGCCCTCCTCGGGGCAGGGTCTACCCGCTGTCGATGCCTGAGACCAAGGCCATGTCGGACATATACAGGAGATCCTCAGAAAAATGGCATTCATCCGAAGTACCATTCACTGGCAGAAGCGAGTCTTCTTCTTGTGAGAAAAAGGATGGCTCGCTACGCCCCCCCCCCCCCCCCCCCCCCCCTTGCATCGACAACCATGGCCTTAATAAAATACGGAGAAGGAACCGCTAAACGCTACCCACTGCCCTCTAACCTCGGAACTCTTCGATCGACATACACGGAGACCAAGGTTATTCTTTCTCCAACTTTGGATTTACGAGGGGTCCTACAACCTTGTATCCGCATCCGGGAAGGTGATAGTGGGAAGACGGCATTCAACACCCGTGAACGGGCATTTTTCGAATAATAAGTTCTGCCCTCTGCAATGCCCCCGTTGGGTGTTCAGGGATCGTTAAACGAGATCTTCAGGGACCTCATAATATTCAATGTGTGGTTGTGTATCTGGACCACATTCTTGTTTTTTTTCGCCTGATACACAAGTCCCCCCAACCGACTCCATTGTGCGCCAGGGTCCTCAGAAGTCATCGGGAGAATCACCACTACGCCAAATTAAGAAGTGGCAGATTCACCAAACCAAGTCCTGAGCCATTCCTAGAGTTACATTATCTCTGCCAAGGAACTTCAAATGGACCTGGCCAAACTATCTGCTGTCCTGCAGTGGCCTCTTCCAGACGGCCTTTGGACTAACCAGCGGTTCTTGGGCTTCGCTAATTATTACTAACAGTTTGTTCCGCTTTTTATGACGCTGGTGGCTCCTATTGTGGCCCTGACTAAGAAGACGGGCAATCCTAGGCTGTGGCCACAGGCGGCCAAAGACACGTTCTCCTGGTTCATGGCAGCTTTTGCCTTGGCACCTGTCCTGTCTCGTCCGGACATCGTAAAAATCTTTCTTCCTGGAGGTAAACACATCTTCAGTAGGAGAAGGAGCGGTGCTCTCCCAGCGGGATTCCGGCAAGTCCTATCGCTTGAGGGTTTCTTTTCTAAAACATCTCAGCCTGCAGGAAAAGAATGTACACTATTGGAGACCGCGAGCTGTGTCCATTTAATAGGCCCGTGAAGAAGGGGCCATCTGCTGAGGGGGCCCCGCCATCACATCACCATCTAGCTTCGGATCACCAGAAGTCTGGCGTACCTCTAGACGGCTCTAGTGGCCTTAATCCCCTGGAATGGAAAAAACTTTTGAAGACTCTGTATCACATATTTTGATCAAAAGATGGTTGAAGCAGCCCACGACTTTCAACGTGATCCGTAAAAACGGGCAGTCCTACACATATCCTTACATCTCAATAGAGCCAATCACGCCTCGTCACGGGATCAACCGACCTCCATTATAACAGAGAGAAAAAGAATAATAAAACACACCAGACTTGCACGCCGCACTTCTTATGAACAGCCTTGAGAGATGGGCGGGTGCAAAACCCAAATGGAAGCACCCCTTCCTTTCCCAATATAGGTTAAAATCAATGTACACCAGTAAATAACATTTGTTTCTGCAATAAAAAACATTTCTGAAAAAACGTATGCAAACCTGGGGGCCACTCGGCAGGGCTGCGGCAACACATGTAATTTATACAATGTACACACACAGACCGCCGCCAGCGAGCACATACTAGCAAAAATGGCAAAACACTACTGGGAGAAACCCTAAAGAAGCATTTTATGCTATCTACTACATACATGAAAAAACTTTGAGACTCTCGGTTCACATATTTTTGATCAAAAGGATTTTAAGCTGCCCACCCTTGCCAAACGTGATCCAACTACGCCGCAGTCCTACACTATCCTTACCTTCTCAATAGAGCCAATTCACGGCCTCTTACTCTGGGTCAACCGACCTTCCATTATAACAGAGAGAAAAAAATAAGAAAAACACCCCAGACTTGCAAAGCTGCACTTCTTATGACACCTGTGAGAGTGGGCGGGTGCAGAAACCCAAATGGAAGCACCCCTTCCTTCCCATATATTGTTAAAATCATTGTACAACACCCATTATAACGTATGTTTTATGCACACAAAAACATTTCTGAAAAAACTTATGCAAACCTGGTGCCACTGGCATGGCTGCGGTAAAGAAAAAAAAACACTCATGTAATTATACATGTACACACACAGAACCGCCACAATCGCACACTACGCAAAAAATGGCAATACACAAGCTGGAAATCCCCTAAAGAAACATTTTATGCTACTATCATACATGAAAAAACTTTTGAGACTCACGTTCACATATTTTAATCAAAAGATGTTAAAGCGCCCTACACAGGCCTCTTTGGCCCTCTTTTCTCTCAGTTCAACTTTGTGATTAATTTCCGCCCGCCAGAAGAACATCACGGCTGATTCCTGTTCGGCTTTCGGACGTCGTGGATGAGGAACCTCCTCTCTGTCACATCATTCCTCCTAACCGTCTGATTGCTGCTGCCCCGGTGGATCTCCGGCAAATACGTCCAGCTTTTCGGGGGAGAATCCTTAAGTGTGGTCATGGCTCACGGATTGCTGGCCACCCGGGAATACGAAAGACGGCTCAGTTTATTGGCCCCAAATAAGTGGCCTGACCTTGTCAAGGATTTCAAGGACTTTGTGCAATCGTGTTCCTCATGTTCCCGCAACAAAACGTCCCACCTCAAGCCTGCGGGTTTGCTTCTACTATAGCCCATCCCGGACTGCCCGTGGTCCCATATTGCCATGGACTTTATTATGGAACTTCCGCTGTTTGGTGGTAATACGGTCATCTGGGTGATCGTTAATCGATTTTCTAAGATGGTGCACTTTGTACCACTGCCTGGGTTGCCGTACGCGCCTCGTCTTGCGACCCTCTTCTTCCACCTAGGACTTCCGTTTGCTGGCGCCTAACTTCGACACAATGGCTCGGATCGCGATATAAAAGTTTGTCTCCAGATTCTGGCGGTACCTCTGTTTCCAGCTTAAAGTCGATCTGGACTTCTCCTCTGCTTACCATCCGCAGACCAACGGGCAGGTGGAAAGAGTCAACCAGATCCTGGAGAATTATTTACGCCATTCTCCGGACGGCTCAGCATGACGATTGGTCCGAACTGTTTACCCCAGGGCGGAATTCGCTTCAACTCTCTGGCTCGGAGTCTGGCGGGGCGCGTCCCGTTTTTTGTGGTTTATGGATACATCCCCGCCCCACCCCTCCCACTTCTCACAGTCTCCTGACGTCCCTCAGTGGACACCTTTGTCCATGACCTGAAGGCCGTTTGGAACGACACTCAGCGATCTCTGCGTCAGGCCTCCGCCTGGATTAAGTTACGAGCGGATAAGTACAGGAGGTCCTCTCACTCGTTTGCTCCCGGGGATAAGGTCTGGCTATCCTCCAGATATATCCACCTGAAGATTCCATCCCACAAATTGGGTCCCCGTTACCTCGGTCTTTTTGTGGTCCTGAAGAAAATCAATCCGGTGGCCTACAAGCTCCGGCTACCCCCCACAATGCGAATTCCAAACTCCTTCCATGTTTCTCTGCTTAAGCTAGTTATCCTGAACAGATTTTCCCGGAGGGTGTCACCTCCTGCCTCGGTGGACGATACCTCAGATGTCTTTGCCGTGAGGGAAATTCTGGCCATGAAGACAGGAAACGTCATTTTCTTATTTATTGGAAGGGGTTCGGGCCCTGAGAAAGATTTGGAGCCTGAGGACAACATCAAGACCAAGGGTTGCTTCGGAGAATTCTTCAGGCCAAAATAAGGGAGAGACCGAAGAGGGGAGATACGACGAGGGCGCCGCAGGTACCGTTTCCCCCTCAGTTTTAAAAAGGGCCCCGGGGCCCGGGTATTGGGATGACGGCCACTGACCCATAAAGGATTCACCTCTTCCTTTTTATTTACTGATTCAACCCCCGTATCTAGAAGAAAGCCTTCATTTCCCCCGTCTTCCACCCGTGTACCAGTTCCATTTTTGCTTGCCTCGACCAAACCCACTTAATTCCCCCCCGGGTGGGGCGGTACCATCATTTGGCGTCCAGGGGACCACTACCCCAGCCCGTTACAATCCCAAGGGTTAATTTAGCCTTTGTTTGGGGGCAATTTTGGAAAAAATACGGGGTGGTTTTTTATCATATACAATTCTTCATTAAACAAGTCGTAAATTTTTGATCAAACACTAGCAGACAGAGATTGGCGGCCCTTCACATGCAGGCTGGCACAAATTTTCCTGGAGCGGGCACAGGTCGCCAAGTAAAGGGACTCGCAGCGGGGGTACTTGGTGGGGCCCCAGAACGCCGGGTACCCATCTAGCGCGGGTTGTTGACCACCCAACCCAAAGGGGTTTTCTTATTTTTGACTAGGCATCCCCTTCCCCCAGATGCACTAAAACCCCACCAAGAGTCGGTGGTTCCAAACCCACAACCCTTATTTGGGGCATGGCCCAAACGGGTCAGCAGCCCTCACCTGTCCCAACCCCCTCTGCCCCTTTTGGGGTTTCCCAGCCGAGAATACATTTTGGGGGCTCAGCGCCACTATACAGCGAGGACAAACTCTTTAAGTACAGTCGGCAGCTATTTGGCAGCGAAGAGGTGGGGTAGACATCCGCTGCTTTCTGCAGTAGGCGTGAAAGTATTGATGTGGAGAATGGCATGGGTGGTTATGTTGCTAGCAGTCAGGCTCTGCATACAGAGACAGTTGAGGAGGATAGCAGTGATGGGCAAACATACATCGATGACGATGTAGCCGATTGGGAACCAAGTGAAGCAAGGACTTCAATATCATCAATGTCGGAAAAAGAGGGTGTCAGCTTGCGCGTCAGGCAGCGGCGCAGCCAGCAAGTCCTTAGTGTGGCCATGAGTCAGCAGGGTGGCAGCATTGTGAGGTCGGGAGCCAAACGGCCACAGGGTAGACCACCCGCTTTGGAGGTCCAATAAAGTAGCGGCACAGGGGCTAACCGAGGCAGTGGCGGTGTGGCAGTTTTTTGCTAAGACACCGGAGGAGCTGAACATGAGTATATGTAGAATCGTGGGCAAAAGTGAAGCGTGGCCAGGGCAACTTTGGCACCATGGCCCTCGAACACATGAAATGTCACCATCCACTGCCTGGGAGAAACGGGGTCAGATCCGGTGGTCCATCGTGCCGAAACAACAGCACAGCACCCATGGCACGAAATGCCATTTTAGCCAGTCAAGGCTCCACCACCTCAGCCGAAGGGACTATTGTCTTTCCCATCATCAAACCGGTCCAATGCTCCTGCCCCTCGCCACTCATGCACCAGCATTTTGTTCACTGAATAATTGCCAAAGACAACAGTATGCGTTAAACCCCACCCTAAGGTGCAGAACTGACCGTGCTCCAGTCCAAGTTTTTGGTCCTGCAGTCCCTCCCTTTCCAAGTGGTGGACTCTGTACCATTCAGAGAGCTATTGGCTTGTGCCGAGCCAAGGTGAAGAGTCCCAAGCCGTCATTTCTTTTCGAAAGAGGCATTACCAGCCCAGCACAAATTTGTAGAACAGAAGGTTGGCCAGTCCTTGAGCCTATCGGTGTCTTGCAAGGTGCACGACAGCACGGATGTGTGGAACTGTAACTATGGTCAGGGACAGTACATGTTCTTTATGGCCCACTGTGTGAATGTGCTTCCTTCCCAGCCACACCAGCAACTTGGACAGGAGACACCGCTTTCTCCTCCACGTTGTCAAACTGCTGATCCTGCACCAATGTCCACCTCCTCCTGCACTACCACCTCAGCCTCCACTAGTCTAAGTGCTGCTCCATCATACCAAATGTGCAGGGCACAGTGGTGTCACGCAGTTCTATACCTGGTTTGCCTGGGCGAACGAAGTCACACATGGGAGGAATTGCTCCGCATCATGCAACACGAAATCAATGTGTGGCTTTCTCAGCGACAACTGCAAATCAGAACCATGGTGACAGACAATGGAAGGAACATAGTGTCCCCGCTGTACCGAGGAGGGCTGAGCAATACGCCCTGCATGGTGCACGTGTTCAATCTGATTGTCCAAAGGTTCCTCAAATCTTCCACTCATCTGCAAGACATTCTAAAAATGGCCAGAAAATTGTGCATGGACTTCATCCATCCATACAAAGTCAAGCACACCCTCCTTGAGCTGCAGCAGCATAGGCTGATATGTGATTTTTCCACCCGTTGGAATTCCAGTCTCCATATGTTAGGCCGACTGTATGAACAGAGAAAGGCCATTAACGATTTTTTGATGATCCAAGCGGACAGGAGTACTCCCCTGTGTAATTTTGATGTAAGTCAGTGGCAGCTCATGCATGACACCTGCCGTTTGCTAAGGCCCTTTGAGGAGGCCACGTTTTTTATCAGTTGCTAGGATTACGGGATGAAAAACATCATTCCACTGCTTCATGTCCTGGAACAGATGCTGCAAAATCTGTCTGGTCACGGGACTGGAAACGTGGCGACTACATCTCACGGCCACATGATTCCGGTGGGGGCTGAACTGGAGGAGGAGGACATTGGAGCACAAGCAGTGTCTGGCGAAATGAGTGATTTTCCTACTCAAGTGACAGGAGAGGAGGAGCAGCAGCAGCCAGAGTACGTAGAGTGAGATGAGGAAGACGAGTCAGATGACCCAGACACACCGTGGCAGCATACAGTGGAGATGGAGGCAGGGAGTCCCTCAGAGTCACTTGAGCACATGGCCTGCAGCCTGCTGATTTTCCTGGCTAGTGAAAGCTGTATAGTCACCATCCAGCAGAGGGATGACTTCTGGCTCTCCACCCTCTCTATCGGTCAAAAATAGGAGCCTTTTTTCCACCTGCCGAAAGGGAGGAGAGACTCACGTACTATAGAGAAATCCTATGTAGTCAGTTGGCTGCTGCCTATCTGCACCATCTTTCATCCTCTGACAGGTCTGACTCGGGGGTTCCTCATCGCTCACGTACCACTGCCACTGCTGCTGTGGGGAGGTGGGGGGGTAGGAGCATTAGCAGCTCCATCAACAGCAGCCTAAGTCTGGAGTAGGTGATGAGCAGATTCCTTCACCCGTCTAGTGAGGAAAGTACTCACCAGCAGCAGGACCTGGAGCAGACACTGGACCAGCAAGTGGTGGCCTGCTTGGACAGGACTCTGCCACCCCACATAGAAGATCTGCTGGACTACTGGGCAGCCACACTGGATGTGTGGCCGCAACTTGCTAAGTTTGCACTGGAGAAGCTGTCCTGCCCGGCCAGTAGTGTGACATCAGAGCAGGTGTTCAGTGCTGCGGGGGCCATAGTTACCCCAAGGAGAACTCGCTTGTCAACCCAAAATGTGGAGAGGCTAACCTTTGTCAAGATGAATTAGGTGTGGATCGGTCAGGATTTCCACACACCAATGCCTTATGCATCAGATTAGATCAGCCATGATGCCTCACCAAAACTTTGAGAAATGAGTCTGGATTCAAGCTACTATTCTGATGCTGCCACATGCCTGATGCCACACATCTGCTGCCAGCTGCTCCATCTGCCACCCACCGTCTTTTCCAGGGACTGGTATTGCCACCCACCTCCACACTGTGTCATTGTGACAATCTCTGGCCTACTCATGTTGCTGCCACCTCCAGAATTTGTCATTGTGCCACTCTGTGGCCTACACATGTTTCTGCCATCTCCACACTCCGTGATTGTGCCACTCTGTGGCCTACTGATGTTGCTGCCACCTTCTCATCCTGTCATTGTGCCACAATGTGACCTACTGATGTTGCTGCCACCTTCTCAACATGTCATTTGCCACTCTGTGGTCTAGTGATGTTGCTGCCACTTCCTTACTCTGTGATTGTGCCACTCTGTGGCCTATTGATGTTGCTGCTACATTCTCAACCTGTCATTGTGCCACTCTGTGGCCTACTGATGTTGCTGCCACCTTCTCAACCTGTCATTTGCCACTCTGTGGCCTACTGATGTTGTTGCCATCTCCACACTCTGTGATTGTGCCACTCTGTTGCCTACTCATACTGCTGCCAGCTGACCACTGTTTCACTGGAACACCTTTTGATTTCCTAAAGCTGTTTCCACCCTCCACCACTCTACGACGTTGCCACTATTTTTGGTTTTAATCTGTCTGAAGGAATGAAAAGGATCAGGATTGTCTGCTTATTAGGTAGTCAAAAGTAGGAGTGGATACAAAACAAGGAGGACATGCAAATATCCCATTTACTGGTCATCTCTGTTTTGGATCAACTCCTGTTTGTTTTTGGCTTTAGCAATGCTGATGGATTATAGACCAATTGAAAGCAGACACTGACAGATGAAAGGAAGGGCAAGATAATCAGTGACATCAATGCAAAATTACTGCCAACACCCTCTCCACTCTTTCGGGGAGGAGGGGGTGGCGCTCTACATGTATCAGCGTTTAACAGAGCAGGTTCTGTCATAATCGGTGGAATCATTTGATGTCGATGTAAAAGGAGTGCGCTCTTTGATGCTATAGTAAGATCTTGGCCCTCAGCTCGCTTCTTTCCAGCTGGCACTGGCATTACCTTGTCAGGCTGCATTCCCACTTCAGTTATTTGGTCAGTTTTCCCCCT
>JAODAL010040440.1:0-36916 GCA_025379985.1 Phyllomedusa bahiana
TGTCGTTCAAAATTTTATGTTACCAAAATCTAGGAGATAGTTTGACAAAAGGAATTTCAAAGGTTTGGGATCACTAGGTTTGGTCCCATGTATTTGTGTAAGGATTTTTCCGGATTTTACCCGGGGTTTTATCACCTTCCCCTTAATCTGGTTTCCTACATGGGTCTGGGTCAGCGCCCTATTAGCGAGGATGAACAATTTGAGGGGGGCAGTCAACTATTGGCAGCGAAAAAAAATGGGCCAATATCCCCTGCTTCTTGCAGTAGGCGGCAAAGTATGAGTGGAGAGTGGCGGGAGGTTTTTGTGGAGGTCAGCCCTCGGATCCCAAGCCGGTGATGAGGACAGCAGTGACGATGAAACAAAATGTGATGTGTAGCCGACCGCCGGGGGGCCCAGGTGAGAAAAGGCTTCTCATGTCAGGGAAGAGGGCTCAGTTGCGCTTCAGGCAACAGCGCAGCCACAATGGGTTGTGGAGGTCAGCAGGATAGCAGCAGAGAGAGGTCGGGATCCAAACGGCCACGGGGAAAAAAAAACCCGCTTCGCGGGCCCAAAGAAAGTAGCGGAAAGGGGCTCAGCGAGGCAGCGGGGGCCGTAGTACTCGTGCGGAGGTTGGGGCGGTTAAAATCCGATACTCGGGGTGTGGCTTTTCTTTGAAAGACCCCGGAGGAGCCGAATTGGGTATATGTAAATCTGGTGGGCAGAAAGTGAAGCGGGGCCCAGGGAGCTAAGTTGCCCCAGGGCCCTGCGTCAAACATGCGCGTCACCATCCGGGGGTGGGAAAAAAGGGGGGGGGTGGTGGGCCCTCCTGCCGCCGCAGCAACAGGCAGCGAGCGCCCGTGGCAGCATGCCATTGCAGCCATTTAAGGTCCCCCACCTTGAAAGGGAGTGTTTCTCTTTACATCATTCCCCGGTCCAATGCCCTGCCCTGTACTCTGGCGCCGCGTCGTTCGCGAGGCGATTCCAAAGCAACATATGCGTCCAAACCCTCCTAAGGGGCAGCAGCTGACCGTCTCCCGTCCCAAATTGTTGGTATTGCAGTCCCCTCCCTTTCCAAATGGTGGGCTCTGCACTTCGAAATAATGGCTTGTGCCAAACCGAATGGGGAGTTCCAAGCCGTTTAAATTTTTTTTCCCAAAAAGGGGAGTACCGCATTCATAAATATGTAGAACAGAAATGGGGCAGTCCCTTTAGTTTATCGGTTTGTTCCAAAGGGCACGGGATCGCGGGTTGGAGGGGGGAATCGGTCAGGGCCAGTACATTCCTTTACGGGGCCCCCTGGGTTTAATGTGCTTCCAACCCCGGCACACCAACAACTTGGACAGGAGACGCCGTTTTCTCCTCCACGTTGTCAAACTGCTGCACCTGCGCCAATGTCCGCCTCCTCCTCCTCCACCACCATCTCAGCCTCCACAAGTACTGCTCCATCATACCACATGTGTAGGGCACAGCGGTGTCACGCAGTTCTACACCTGGCTTGCCTCGGGAACGAAGTCACAAGGGGAGGAACTGCTCCGCTTTCATGCAGCAAGAAATCGATGTGTGGCTTTCTCCGCGCCAACTGCAAATCGGAACCATGGTGACGGACAATGGGAGGAACATGGTTTCCGCGCTGCACAGAGGAGGGATGGTCCATGTGCCCTGCATGGCGCACATGTTCAATCTGGTTGGGAAAAGGTTCCTGAAGTCTTCCACCGATCTTCAGAACATTCTGAAAATGGCCAGGAAACTGTGCATGCACTTTATCCATTCGTACAAAGCCAGGAAACACCCTCTCGAGTTTTCAGCGGCAGAACGGCCTCCCCAACCCACTCTGATGCGATGTTTCCACCGTTGGAATTCCAGCCTGCACATGTTGGACCCACTGTATGAACATAGAAAGGCCATAACGGGTTTTTGATGATCCAGGCAGACAGAAGTACTCCCCTTTGTAACTTTGATGTCAGCCAGGGCAGCTCATGCGTGACACCTCCGTTTGTTGAGGCCATTCGAGGAGGCGACGGGTTTTTTGTCAGTCGCCAGGACTTCGGGATGAATAACATCATTCCACTTTCTCATTGTCCTGGAACAGATGCTGAAAAATCTGTCTGGGCAGGGGACTGGAGACGTGGCGACTACATCTCGTGGCCCCATGAGTCGGTGGGGACTGAATGGAGGAAGGGAGGAGGAGGATATTGGAGCAGAAGCATTTGTCTGGTGAAATGAGTGGATTTTCTACCCAGTGACAAGAGAGAAGGAGCAGGAGAGCTGGAGGGAGATGGTGATGAAGTGAAGACGAGGCAGATGTCTCCCAAGAACCGTGGCATATATAGGGAAATGGAGGCAGGAAGCCCCTCGGAGTCACTGTGCAGATGGCCCGCCAGCCATGCTCTATTTGCCTGGCATAGTGACAGCCGAATAGTCAAACATCCGGCTGAGGATGAACCTCGCTACCAGTCCAAAATGGGAGCCTTTTCCAGTCCTATTGAGAGGGAAGACAAACTCAAATTAATATTGGGAAATCTTCGTAATCAGTTGGCTGCTGCCTATGTGCGGCATCGTCCCTCCCTGACAGGGTCTGCCGGGGGGTTCTCTCAGCGCTCACGTACTACTGCTGAGGCCTGATGGGAAGGTGGGGGGGGGTAGGCGCAGTACCAGCTCCAATCAGTAGTAACCTAAGTCTGGAGTCTCTGATGAGCAGCTTTCCGTCACCCGCCTAGTGAGGAGGGCAGTCGCCAGCAGCAGCAGGACATGGAGCAGTCCCTTGAACCAAACAGGTTTGGCCTACTTGGACAGCACTCTGCCACCTCCAGTTAGAAGATCCGCTGGAACTACTGGGCAGCCAAACTGGTGAATTGTGGCCCAAATCTCCCCCCCTGCCGAGTTTGCAGTGGAGAAGCTGTCCTGCCCCGGCAGTGAGTGTGGCATCAGAGCGGGTGTTCAGTGCGGCGGGGGCCATCGTTACCCTCCAAGGAGAACCCGCTTTGTCCACGGGTAATGTAGGAGACGAAGACTTTGTCAAGATGAATCAGCGTGGAATCGGCCAGAATTTCCAAACACCAATGCCTTAGCGTCAGTCTGGGTTCCAAATTACCTGCCTCAGCCACTATTCTGATGCCGCACCCACCTGCATGCCACACATATGCTGACAGTTTCTCCATATGCCTACCACCATCTTTACCAGGGAACTGGTATTGCCACCCACCTCAACGCTCTGTCATTGTGCCCACTATTGTCCTCAATGCTGGTGTGCTGTTGCTGTTGCGGTGACATCACACTGTGATCATTGTGCCACTGCCTGACCTCATGCTGGATGCCCCGTGACCTCCTGCTCTCAGTCATTGTGCATTCTGTGGCTTCTTCCTGTTATTGCCAAATATAGAATGTCATTGTGCACTGCATGACCTCATTGCTGCTGTGGCTTAGCCGTCACCTCCACACTTCTGTCACAATGTTGCCACAGAGCTCTCAGCTTGTTTTTTCCATCTTTTTTGTGGCATGGACTTTAATCAGGCTACATTCCAACTTCGTTTTGAGGTCAGTTTTGCCCTCTAAAGTGCTCCCAGGGAATTTTATAGTGAAGCGATTCTAAAAGCGGCGGCAGGTCATCCTGGTGTCATACTAAAACACAACATTGTAGAGACCAAACCAAGCTCCCTATGCATATTTAAGCATGGACAGGCGTTTCTACAGCACCCTGCAGGCTCTGTGCAGCCTGGAAATAGCTGCTTTTTAACGCGGATATTCATGCGAAGTAATTCGGAACGAAACGAATTTTGTCGAAAAATTCGGCGAAGTGACCGAATCGAATTTTTTGAGAAATTCGCCCATCTCTAATAATAATTCCTACTTCATCAACGTCTCTTATATGTTGATTGATTGATTGTGAATCACGTCTGCCAGGAACACTTAGTGCTATGCCAGCTGTTATATTTTAAAGAGGATGAAATGAAAAGAGATTTATTGCAACAAAACGTGAGGTTTCCGGTGCTGGAATAAATTCACGGTTTTTAAATCACTGAACTACTCCATGGGTCTCTGGAGTTCATTCCATGCACCAGAGGAGAAGTTACTCTTAATAGGTGAACCGGGAGCGAATATATATATGATTGCAGTTATAATATTGTATATTATCATGGTAGCCCATCCTTTCAACTTTTGTTTTTTAACTCGCCATAATGCCATCATATTCATTTTTTGCACACGTTCAATCTACATGGTTTATGCACTTATCCATTTTTCCATAATTCAGTGGTGGTTTACCTGCTGGTGGAATGATTTAAATCATAAAGCTCAAAATTTGTTTATAAAACTTTGGCATGTCACTATTTGTGTCTTATTTTTTTAATTTTATATCATAAAAAGATAATGTCAGCAAAATAATATCCTGTACAATTGCAATAACATAGGGGAAACCATTGGTTTATGGACATAGGGGTCATCTATATATATATTCCCTTAAATGTACAACGCCCTGGAATTAATGGCGCTCTAAAATAAATAATAATAATAATAATAATAATAATAATAATATATAGCCCTAGAGATGACTCTTCCAGCTTTCTAAATAATCAGTAGATGCTCCTTAATTACACTTTTTCTATGAGAAGCTTGCCAAACGGAACGCGTATGTAAGTAGAGATGGTCGAATTTCTCCAAAATTCGATTTGGTGACTTTGCCGAATTTTAGACAAAATATTTTCGGTCGAATTACTTCAGGACGGATCGAGTTAAAAACGCTTATTTCAGGCAGCACAGAGCCCCTATGTAGGGGTGCTATGCTAGAACATTATGCCATGCTTAAATATGCAGACGGGAGCTTGGTTGGTCTTTCATACACTGTTGTGTTTAAGTATGACACGCATATGGACTGCGCGCTCTTAGAATCGCTTCCACTATAAATTTCCCTGGGCACTTTAAGAGGGCAAAACTGACCAAAAAACTGAGCGGCAATGTAGCTCTGATAAAGTCATGCAGCAACATCTGAAAAAAAAACAAGCTGAGGCTGCAGGTGGCAAATCAGTGACAGAGTTGTGGAAGGTGACGCAGCAGCCACAGCACGCATGAGGTTAGAGAGTGCACAAAGACATTCTGGAGGTGGCAAAAACAGGAAGTAGGCCACAGAGTGAGCACAATGACACAGTGTGTAGGTCACGGCAGCAGGCCACCAGCAGCAGCATGAGGTCGACAGTGGCACATGACATTCTGGAGGTGGAACAAAAAACAGGGTAGCGAACAGAGTGGCACAATGACACAGTGGGAGGGCACCTGCAGCAGCTACGCAGCAGCATGAGTCAGACAATGGCACAATGACAGGAGTGTTGTAGTCACGGCAGCAGCCACAGCGGGCAACATGAGGTCAGGACAGTGGCACAATGACATTCTGGAGGTGGCAAAAATCAGGGAGTAGGCCAACAGAGTGGCACAATGACAGAGAGTGGAAAAAGTCACGGCAGCAGCAGCATGAGATCAGAGAGTAGGCACGATGACACAGGTGTGGCGGGTACGGCAGCAGCCCATCAGCAGCAGCATGAGGTCAGACAGTGGCAAATGACAGTGTGTAGGTAAACGGAGCAGCCACAGCAGCAGCTATGAGGTCAGACTCAGACAGTGGCACAATGACAGTGTGTAGGTTATGGCAGCAGCCACAGCAGAAGCATGAGATCAGACAGTGGCGCAATGAACAGTGTGTAGGTCAGGAAGCAGACCAAGCTGCAGCATGAGGTCAGACAGTGGCACAATGACAGTGTTGTAGGTCACGGCAGAAGAAGCCCACAGCCGCCACCATGAGGTCAGAAATAGTGGCACAATGACACAGTGTGTAGGTCACGGGCAGCAGCACAGCAGCAGCATTTGAGGTCAGACAGTGGCACAAGACATTCTGGAGTGTGGCAAAAAACCAGGAATAGGGCCACAGAGGAGTGGCACAATGACACAGTGTGGAGGGTCACGGCAGCAGCTTACAGCAGCAGCATGAGGTCAGATAATGGCACAAATGACAGAGTGTGTAGGTTCACGGCAGCAGCCACAGCAGCAAACATGAGGGTCAGACGTGGCACAATGAAATTCTGGAGGTGGAAAATCAGGAGTAGGCCCCAGGTGGCAATGACTCAGTGTGTAGGTCACGGCAGCAGCCACAGCAGCAGCATGAGGTCAGACCAGTGGCACAATGACATTCTGGAGGTGGCAATAAAAAAGGAGTAGGCCACAGAGTGCACCATGCACTGTAGTCGGTGCAGAGGGGAACGCAGCAGCTAAACAGCAGCAAGCATGAGGTGCGACAATGGCACAATGACAGAGTGTGTAGGTCACGGCAGCAGCCATCAGCAGCAACATGAGGTCAGACAGTGGCACAATGACATTCTGGAAGCTGGCAAAAACAGAGTAGGCCACAGAGTGGCACAATGACAGGAGAGTGGAAAGTCACAGGCTGCTGCACGCATGAGGTCAGAGTCGTGTGCACGATGACACAGTGTGGCGGGCCACGGCAGCAGCCAAGCTGCAACATGAGGTCAAGACAGTGGCCAATGGCAGTGTGTGGTCACCGGGAGCAGCCCACAGCAGCAGCATGAGGTCAGACCAGAGTGGCACAATGACAGTGTGTAGGTTTACGGGCAGCAAGCCACAGCAGCAGCATGAGGACAGACAGTGGAACAATGAAACAGTGTGTAGGTCACGGCAGCTGCCACAGCCAGCAGCATGAGGTCAGACAGTGGCACAATGACATTCTGGAGGTGGCAACTCAATCCATCATATCTATCGACCGAGTAGGCCACGAGTGACAATGACACAGTGATGGAGGTCACGGCGGCAGCAGCCACAAGCAGCAGCATGAGGTCGACAGTGGCACCTATGAATTCTGGAGTGGTGGCAAAAACAGGAGTAGACCACAGAGTGGCCAATGACACAGTGTGTTGGTCACGGCTGCAGCCACAGCAGCTGCATGAGGTCAGACAGTGGCACTAATGAATTCTGGAGGGGTTTGCAAAAACAGGAGTCGGCCACAGAGTGCACAATGACACAGTGTGGAGGGCACGGCAGTAAGCTACAGCAGCTGTATGAGGTCGACAATGGCACACAATGACAGAGTGTGTAAGGTCACGGCAGCTGCCACAGCAGCAACATGAGGTCAGACATGTGGCACATGACATTCTGGAGGGCACAAAAACAGGAGTAGGCCACAGGGTGGCACAATGACAGAGAGTGGAGAGTCCGGCAGCAGCAAGGCATAGAGGTCAGAGAGTGGCACCGATGACACAGTTGCGTGGCGGGTACGGCTGCAGCCAAAGCAGCAGCATGAGGTCAGACCCCCCCAAAGGGGTTTGGCCCCCACCCAAATGGGGGAGGGGGGGGGGGAGGGGGGGGGGGGGGAACCCCAGTTGTGTAAGGTCACGGGCAGCAGCCACAGCTAGCACATGAGGTCAGGACAGTGGGCCACAATGAATGTGTTAGGTTACGGGGCAGCAGCCACTGCAGCAGCATGAGGCCAGTACAGTGGCACAATGAACAGTGTGTAGGTCTCGGCCAACAGCCACAGCAGCTAAGCATGAGGTCAGACTAGTGCACAATGACAGTAGTGTAGGTTCACGGCAGCAGCCCAGCAGCAGCATGCAGGTCGACAGTGGCACAATGACACAGTGTGTAAGGTCACGGGCAGCAGCCACATGCAGCAGCATGAGATGTCAGACTAGTGGCACAATGACATCTGGAGGGGCAAAAAACCAGAATAGGCACAGAGTTGCCACAATGGACACAGTGTCGGAGGTGCACGGGCAGCAGCTACAGCAGCGCATGAGGTCAGACAGTGGCACAATGATATTCTGGACGGTGCAAAAAAGAGATGTTGCCTCAGAGTGGCAAATGACACAGTTGATGTAGGTCACGGCAGCAGCCACAGCAGCAACATGAGGTCAGACAGTGGCACAATGAACAGTGTGGAGGCACGGTCAGCAGCCACAGCAAGCAGCATGAGGTCAGACAGTAGGCACAATGAATTCTGGAAGGTGTAAAAACAGGAGTAGGCCACATGAGTGGCACACAATGGACAGAGAGTGGAGTTCCCCACGCAGCAGCCACAGCAGCAGCCTGAGGTCAGACAGTGGCACACTGACATACTGGAGGTGGAAAACGCAGGAGTCGGGCCACAGTGTGGCCACAATGACAGAGTGTGGTGGATGGGTGGCAATACCAGTCCCTGGTAAAGATGGTGGTAGGCAGATGGTGAAACTGTCAGCAGAGTGTGTGGATTCAGGACGGGTGGCAGCATCAGAAATAGTGGCTGAGGCAAGGTAGTTTGAACCCAGGACTCATTTCTCACAGTTTGGGTGATGCGTCATGGCTATGTAATTGACGCTAAGGCATTGGAGGTGGAAATTCCTGGCCGATCCACGCGTGATTCATCTTGACAAAAGGTCTGCTTGTTCCACATTTCCCATGGACAAGCGGGATTTTCCTAGGGGTAATGATGGGCCCCCGCCTTATGAAACACCCGCTCTGATGCCACACTACTGGCCGGCCGGACAGCTTCTCCAGTGGAAACTCGGGCAAGTTGCAGCCACACATCAAGTTTGGCTGCACAGTAGTCCAGCGAATCTTCTAACTGGGGTGGCCAGGAGTGCTTTCAAGTTGGCCACCACTTGTTGTTCAGGACCCTGCATCCAGGTCCTGTGTGCTGCTGGCGACTCTTGCCCTCCTCGCTAGGCGGGTGAAGGAAGCTGCTCATCAGACTTAGGATGCTGCTGATGGAGTAGGTTACTGCTCCTACCCCTTCCACTTCCCCCTCAGCCGCTGGATAGTAGTACGTGAAGCGCTGAAGAAAAACCCCCCGGTCAGACTGACCGGGGGCTCCTGCCTCCATCTCTACGGTATACTGCCACGGGTGTAATTGCGGGTAATCTGCTCGGTCTTCTCATCCTCCATCTATCTCCTCAGTGCTCCTGTCCTCCTCTTCTTTGTCACCCTGGGTAGAAAAATCAACTTCATTTAACCAGACAATGCTTCTGTCCAATGTCCTCCTCCTCCTCCTGTCAGTCCCACTGGACTCATGTGACCGCGAGATGTAGTCGCACGTGTCCCGTCCCTGCCCAGAACAGATTTTTTCGCATCCGTTCCAGGACATGAAGCAGTGGAAGGACGTTATTCATCCCGTAGTCCTGACGACTGACAAATAAACGAGGCCTCATCGAATGGCCTCAGTAAACGGAAGGTGTCACGCATGGATGCCACTGGCTGACATCCAAAGTTAGCATGAGTGGGAGTACTCCTGCCGCCTGGATCATCAAAAAAATCGTTAATGGCCTTTCTTGTTCATACAGTTCGGTCCAAACATGTGCAGGCTGGAATTCCAATGGGTGGAAACAACGATATCAAGAGTGTGTTGGTGGAGGCGTTATGCCCGCTGCAACTCGAGGAGAGTGTTCTGGCTTTGTACGAATGGATGAAGTGCATGCACAGTTTCTGGCCTTATCAGGAATCTTCTGCAGATCGGAGGAAGATTTCAGGTACCTTTTCCACAACCGGATTGAAAACACGTTTGCCATGCAGGGCGCAGATGGACCATTTCCTCCTTGGTGCAGCGTGACACCATGTTAATCCATTGTCCGTCACCATGGGTTCGATTTGGCAGTTGACGCAGAGAAAAAACCACACATCGATTTCTGGTTCTGGATGACGCGGAAGAGTTCCTCCCCTGTTGTGACATCGTTCGCTGAGGCAAAAGCCAGGTGTAGAATTGCGTGACACCACTGTTGCCCTACACATGTGGTATGATGGAGCAGTACTTGTGGAGGCTGAGATGATGGAGTTGGTGGAGGAGGAGGGGTGGACATGGCGCGGAGCAGCACGTTTGACCAACGTGGAGGAGAAAGGTCGTCTCCTGTCCAAGTTGTTGGTGTGCTGGGCAGGAAGATCATTCACCCAATTGGGCCGTAAAGGACATGTACTGGCCTGACCGTAGTTACAGATCCAATGACGTTCCGCCTGCCATGCACCTTGGAACAAACTGATAGCTCAAGACTGGCCCTCCCCCACCTTCTATTCTACATATTTATGAGTGCTGGAGAGTTACTGCCTTTTGGAAAAGAAAATTACGGCTTTGAAACCTCCATCTCGGCTCGGCACAAAGCCGTTAGTTCTCTCCAAAACGGTTTTACAGAGTCCACCATTTTGGAAAGGGAGGGATTGCAGTACTAACAACTTGGACAGGAGCACGGTCAGCTTCTGACACATTAGGATGCTTGGACGCCATTACTGTTGTATCTTTGCAATCGCCTCATGAACGACTGCTGGGCGCCATGAGTAGCGAGGGCAGGTGCATCTCGACCGGGAGATGATGGCAAAGAGAAACAGTTCCCTTCTGCAGAGGTCGGTGGAGCCTTGACTGGCTTGCAATGGCATGCGTGCCACTGGCGCTTGCTGCTTGCTGTTTAGGGGCGGCAGGGATGGAACCAACCACATCTGGAGCCACGTTTCTCCCAGGCACCAGATGGTGTATGCTGCATGTGTTGGACGCAGGGTCGTAACGTGCCAACGTTAGCTCCCTGGCCACGTTTCATTTCTGCACAGATTCTACATATACCCATTATTCGGGCTTCCTCGGTGTCTGCGCGCCGCTGCCTGCTGAGCCCCTGTGCCGTACTTTCTTGACCTGCGAAGGGGTTTTCTACCCGTGGCCGCTTGGCTCCGACCTCCACACTGCTGCTACCCTGCTGACTTCACGGCCTCACAACCCACATGCTGGCTGCGCCGTTCCTGACGCTCAAGCTTCCCTGCGATGATGAAAACCCTTGCTTCAACCGGCTCCAAGTGCGAGTCGGCTACCTATCATCATAGATTTGTGTTTCATCGTCAATGCTGGTCTCATCACCGGTCTTGGTATGAGAGGCTGACCTCACAACATGACCTCCCATGCACTCTCCACATCTATACTTTGCCGCTACTGCAAGAAGCAGGGGATATTGGCCCCCCATTTCGTAGCTGCCGGACTGCCCCGCCTCAAAATTTCTTCATCCCTCGGCTATATAGTGGTGTAAGACCGACCCCCCTTTTTTTTTTTTTTTTCTTTTTTTTTCTTTCTTTTTTATTTTTTTTAGTAAGATCTCTGGGTGAGGTAACCGGATTTGACAGAGGCGGTTGAGGACAGGTTATGAGGGCCGCTCGAACCCGCTCCTGGGCCATGCCAACAAAAGGATTGTGTCTGACGTTCCTACCGACTTTGGCTGGGTTGTCAGATGTCATCTGGGAGTAAGTGGATGACCTAGTCAACCAATCCAAGAAACATTGGGTTGCTGAACAACACACGTCCCGCTAGATGACAGCAGGCAGTTGTGGCCCTACCGAGTGACCCCTGCTTTGACGTCCCTTGCTGTGTCCTGCGACCCTGGGCTGCTCCAGGAATGTTTGTGCCACTGCCACTCGAAGATGTGAAGTGCCTTTGCCACCTCTACTGTCTGACTACTGTTTGTTCTAAATGTACAGCACTGTTTGATGATGCACAATTGAGCAAAAGAAATGTGCTGCAACAATTTCCAGCTTTGTAGCTGTGGTTAAAACGGCGTAGTATCTTACGGAACACAACAACATGAAAAAATTGTAATTAACCTTTCTGATATGAATTATGCTACAGCCGAAATTTCTTATTTGGTGGTGAAAAAGAACGTTTCTTTTACTAAGTACAACTGCAGAAAAAGACTTAGCTAACCTTGGATGTAAATTGCGCAAAATAAAATGTGATGCCAAACAATTTGCCATCTTTGTAGCGTGTTAAAACGGCGTGTATTTGAGGAACACTACACAGAAAAACTTGCTACATTAAACTTCGGATATGAATTATGCTACAGCCAAAATTCTCTTCTTTGGCGGTGAAAAACAACATTATTTTAATGAATACAAACTGTCGAAAAATAACTTAGTTAACCTTTGGATGTAAATTGCACAAAAGAAATGTCGCCTGGCCAACAATTACCAGCTTTGTAGCTGTTAAAAACGGGTGTATTTTAGGAACACTACAACATGAAAAAAAACTCGTAATTAAACTTCGGATTTGAATTATGCTACAGCAAATACTTTTCTTTCTTTGGCGGTGAAAAAACAACGTTTACTTTACTGAATACACTGCAGAAAAATACTTAGTTAACCCCTTGGATGTAAATTGCGCAAGAGAAATGCTGCTGCCAACAAATACCAGCTTTGTAGCATGTTAAAAACAGCGTGTATTTTACGAACACACTAACAGAAAAACTCGTAATTAACTTGGATATGAATTATGCTACAGGCAAAATTTTTTTTTGGCGGTGAAAAAAGAATGGATTCTTTTATAAGTAACAACTGCAGAACTAGACTTAGTAACCCTTGATGTAAATTGCGCAAAAGAAATGTGCTGCACTACAATTACAGCTTTGTAGTTGTGAAACGGGTGTATTTACAGAACACAACAACCAGAAAAACTTCTAAATTAACCTTCTGATATGAATTATGCTACAGCCAAAATTTCTTCTTTCGGCGGGTGAAAAAGGAACGTTTATTTTTAATAAATAAACTGCAGAAAAAAGAAAAATACTTAGTTTAACCCTTAGGATGTAATTGCGCTAAAGAAAATATGCTCGCCAACAATAACCGCTTTGTAGCGTGTTAAAACGGCGTGTATTTTACGGACACAACAACAGACAAAATTAGTAATTAACCTTAGGTGTAGCATTAAAATAGCATTAAATAGCTTTAAAATGTATATGCAGCGAATTGGACGCTACACTTGGGACTTCAGGTTCCAATACCACAAAATCAGAATTGATACGTAAGAGAAGCAGTCTCTGAGAAAGTGTTACACCTCCAAAAATCGCTGTATAAAGTGAGTTCTTTAGCATGAGCTATAATAAGCAGCCAGAGCTTCCCTAACACAGCACAGTGAGAGGAGTGTGAGCAGCCAGCGTCGCGCACGGACTTATATATTGCGGTGACGTCCACAGAATCCGCGGTCTCTGATCGGCTTCATCTCTGAACATGTCATTTAGGCTACTACTTTATTCCTCCAGACTTCTTTGCCCACTAGTAACGCCGATGTGTTACTCGGCGGGGGGGGGGGTGGGGGGGGGTGGACCATTTTACTCAAACAAAAACATGCTACGTTCCCGCGAAATCACCCCCAAACTTTCAACTTCGTTCGGAATTAAATGTTTTCCTGAAATTCTAAACGAATTCACTTCGTTAGAATCAATTCGCCCATATTAGTTGTAAGCTGTGAACATAGAAAATGATCACCTATCAGTAATTGCTGATCTCCTATCAAGGAAAATGCTTCTTTGGTTATTCATTTCTATTCTGGAGAAACAATCTGTATATTATTTAGTCTTTTATCCAGTTCTTTTAACCGCTTCCTGATCAGCCATTTTCCTTTTTTCTTTAACCCCTTACCGCCACAGCAGTTTTGGCCTTTCTGGACTTGAGCCCATTTTTTTAATTCTGACGTGTCACTATTAAGTGAGGAATAACATTTACCTATCCATGTAATTAGAGAGATGGACTGTCTCTTTATTTTGACACACTCGGGCCACATGTATGAACCTGTTATGTCTAAAACTCATTTTTTGACCATAGCTTACTATGGGCAAAGAGGGAGTTTGGACCTATAGTTCTCTTCTTCCTTGTTTTCTTTTTGCTTGTTTCTGCTATTCTTCCATTGTTTGTGGATTAAGCATGATTATTGTTTACCTGGATTTTGCCTTCTTTCATTTTAATAAAATATACACCATCGTTGACGAAGTATATAAAGGAAATGTGCAGGGAGCGAATTACTTTCTCAAGGCACTGTAGGTTACTAACCAAGTGGAACAAATTAGGGATAACAACTCTGGTGAGCGACCATTAACTTTTCCTTTTATTCAATACAACAGGTATTTGAACAATATATGCTTTCTTGCTATTTCGGGTTATTTTACTAATTTTTTTGCTTTTTTTCTGTGTTGAGTCAAGCTTTAATTTTTTATAAATTTTTACATTAGATTTAATTTTGTTTGTTTTTATGAGGAAAATCGTAAAAAATAAATAAATTGGGCAACCTATAACCTGACTATATAGCCACTGGGGGGGAACATATAAACCTATTTACTACCTGCTGGGGGCTAAGATTACTGGGGAACCATATTATTTATACTGTGGGGACATACAACTTACTGGGCAGGACTCGTTACCTACTCAGGGGCAAATAACTTACTGGGACCCTATTACTTATACTGGAGGACATATACACTTACCTGCCATTGTGAAGTCGCAACAGTAATTAATCGGTTTGTAAGGCTCAAGTCGATTGATAAGGGCTTAGCAATCGATTCTGTGGTCTAGAGATTGGGTAGAACTGAGTTAAATAAATTAGTTTGGCCTCTCTAAATACCATAACTATTTCTCTTGTGGCCCATGGCAAAACTGAATTGCCCACAACCTGTGCTAGAAGGTGATAAACACTTGCACCTTTAAATTGAAGCGATTATTGATATTAACATATACCATGTTTTCTTTGTCTTGTTCGGCACAGTAGTGTTAAATTTTGTCACAGATATTATAAATTAACTTTTAATGTATTTCCAATAAAGGTTTGGTTATCTTATTACTGGGGAAAATTTTTTCCATGAGTTCCATTATTATCATATATTTACATTCCTATTTCGAGGAGCTTCCTTGTAGCATCACATAACTTCCCTTATATATGTATGGATTGGATGCGAATCAAATCTGTCAGGAACACTAAGTGCTAATGTCAGTGTTATTTTTTTAAAGAGGAGGAATTAAAAAGAGAGCTTTTATTAAACAAAACGTGAGGTTTCCGGGGGGTGCTGGAAAAATTTCACGGTTTTTGAAAGCACTGAACCATTCATGGGTCCTGGACACTGCACCAGAGGTGAAGTTAATCTGAATAGGGTGAGCGGGGGGAACGAACATATAATATGATTGCAGTCTATAATTATCTGTAATATCTGGTAGCCCCGTTCTGTCGCACTTTGGTTTCTAACTGCCATTAATGCCATCTATTAATTTTTTGTACGGTTCCAATCTACATGGTTTTATGCAACTTATCCCATTATTTCCATAAATCAGTGGTGGTTACCTGCTTGAATGATTTCAACATAAAGCTCAAAATTTTGTTTACAAACTTGGGGAATGTCGCTACATTTGTGTATTTTTTTAAGTTTATATCATAAAAATAAGGTCCAGCAAAAAAATAATATCTGGTAAATGGCAATAACATTGGGCAAACCATTGTTTATGACATAGGGCGTCATCTATATATAGCCCTAGAGATGACTCTTCCAGCTTTTTAAATAATCAGTAGATGCCTCTTTATTACCCTTACTCTATGAGAAGCTTGCAACTGATTTCGTTGTAAGCTGTGAACATAGAACTGATCACCACTACCAGTAATTGATGATATCTATCATAGGAATGCTTCTTTGGTATTTCATTTCTATTCTGTGAGAAACAATCTGTAATATTTTTCGTTCTTTATCCCAGTTCATTTTTTTTTTTTTTTTAAAAAAAAACAAAAAACTTTTTTTTTCCTGATCAGGCACATTTTCCTATGTTCTTTAAACCTTTACCGCCACAGCACAGTTTTGGCCTTTTGACTGAGCCCCATTTTTTAATTTCTAAGTGTCACTTTATAGTGAGAATAACTTTTATGAAACTCTTTACTATCCATGTAATTCAGAGACTGTTTTTTATCTTAACCATGGTTTTAAGTTAGTAAGAAATTGTGGTCCAAAAGGTCCTTGCTTATTTGTGAACAAATATCAAAGTATGGGGGCTGAAAAATTTTAAAAATTTACATTTTCAAACTTCAAAAAATGTTGGCGTTTAAGACAGATAGTTATTCTATTCAAATAGCCTAAATCTATCATATGTATTCTGTAGGTTGGCATAATTTTTTAGATGCTTTTTATTTTTTTTTATTACATTAGGGGTTTTAGAAATTTAGTAGTATTTTTACACATTTCAAGAAAATTTGCAATATACTTATTTTAGGGACCATTCCAATTATGCACTTGGCTTTGATTTCGCCCTGCTATGTAGAAACCCCATAAAAGACTCTACATCCTTAAAGCATTAAAAACAGCATTTAAGAGGTTTATTAATCCATTAGGTGTTTCACAGGAATTATGCAAAGTGGAGGGAAGTTCTAAATTTCACTTTTGTTGCAGACTTAAATTTGTTATTTATTTATTTACATGAACACGGTAGATGTGATCAGTAAATACAACTTTATATTGATTCCCAGATTCGGGCAGTTTTAGAGATAATTCCCAAATTTGTGGCCATAGTGCACTACTTGGCTCAATCACAAGCCACAAAATTGGAGGAATTACCTACGGACACTCGTGTCACCATTTTCATTCCGATTTTATTTAGGCGCATTTCAGGTTTGCGGACACCCTAAGGTGCTCTAAAACTGATTGCGGACAGCGGTTAGTGTGTTCCACTGGACCACGCAAGCAGTTTTGGTATAGCCACGCCAGGGAGCGAAATTTATGTAGAAACCAGGTTTTCACAGTGCCTCCGGCGAGTGAGCATGGACTTGCTGCGCCGGAGTCTACCAGTTGCTTCCAAGTTGTGACTTGGCTCTGTGGAGGCGGCCAAGGGTGAGCGTGGTACAAATCGTAAGACGTAGTTCCTTGTCTGGGGACTGGCGGAGTGGGGTGGTAAGGTCAGGACAGGCGGCAGAGGTTCGTGGACGAGGGATGGATGCAGAACGGAAAGGTCACGGCAATGACATGACAGGTCAAAGAACGCTTTACTCAACAGGCGGTACAAAGGTACTTAAAGTTTACGGGTACTGAGCACAGGAGAGGGCTGGCTTACTATAGGGCAATGACCAACAATGGGAATTTACCGAGGTGTGCGTGGCCCTTTAAATTTAACAGTGCCGGCGTGCCTGTCCCCGCCTCCTAGGGCAGATTACACAGACCGGGAGCGTGGTCTGGGTATAGTTACGAGAGACCGAGCCTCAGAAGCAAGCGTGCGGCCCAGCCGTCCGACACGCGGCTCCGCGGGCGCCCAACTCGCCACCGCGGGGCACGGGATGTGCCGGACCATGGACGAGCGTTCGCGGGAGCACCCCGTGACAGTACCCCCCTCCTAATCCCTCCTTTCTGTCCGGAGGAATTTGGGAACAGGGCGCGTCCAGAATATTGTCTTCTGGTTACCAGGACTTTCTTCAGGCGCGAACCCTTCCAGTCAATGAGGAAAAGCCGCTTCTCCTATCGTTTTTTCATGGCCAGATTTCTTTATGGTGAAGATGTTTGTGGGCATTCACGCCTCAGGAGTCGGGGAAACGGGCATTCTGAGGGGAAGGGTGGGGGGGAAACGATTCAGGACACTGGCTTCAGGAGGGAAGACATGGAAGGAGTATGTGACCCGCATCGTGGGGAGAGGTCGGAGCTTATATGCCACAGTATTGATGCATTTCAGACCTCAAAAACGGTCCCAGGAAACAGACCAGTTTGTAGACTGGGATGTTAGATGTATTGTATCTCCATGACAACCATACTTTGGTCGCCAGGAGAGAAAATAGGAGGGGATCCTTTCTCTTCTTGTCTGCTTGCTTCTTAGCTGCAAGGCAGAAGCCCGTTGCAGAGACCTGGGCGTGTCTGATCCCTGATGGGCTGTTAAGTCCCGGACCAAGTCTTCACGGGCGGAAACCTCAGAGGCATGGAGAGGGGGTAGTGGTAGGATAGATCTCGTTCATAGACAATGAAGACATGGGTAAGCGGCACCGGGCAGATTCGGAGGGTCTAACGAATTGTATGAGAACTCGGCCATAGTCGCTGGCTTTTATATTTTAAAGGGGATGAATTAAAAGAAAGTTTTATTGAAATGAAAGGTGACGGTTTTGGGTGCTGGAATTGAATTCAGGGTTTTGAGAAATGAAACCGCTCCATGCGGTTCATTGGAGTTCATTCCGTCGCACCAAACACCCAGAGGAGAAGTTACTCTGAATAGGTGAGCGGGGAACAAATGTATCTATGACTTGCAGTATAATTAATGTATATTGTTATGGCAACACCTGCCCTATGTTACTTTTGTTTACTGCCATAATTTACATCTATTCATTTTTTGTATATGGTTTTATACACTTATCCATTTTTTCATAATTCAGTGGTGCTTACCTCGCTGGAATGATTCAACAAGTTCAAAATTTTGTTTCTAAACATTTGGGGAATGTCACTACTTTGCGTCGTATTTTTTAAATTTATATCATAGAAAAGGGGGCCAGCAAAAAAAAATCTGGTAAAGGGCCCAAATAACAAGGGCAAACCAACGTTTATGAGTTGGGGCTTCATCTTATATTGCCGAAAGTAGGGGTTGAGCGATTATTATCGAAAAAAGTTAAAAATGGGCCCACATTTTTTAAGGTGATCGTATTTTTTAGATCATGCGATAATTTGGGTTTTAAAATCTTGCATCATTTTATTAAAATCGCGCCTTTTCGGGTTTTCCTTTGGTAATTTTGGGGGCAGAAAAATAAATTTTACAAAATGGCGGGAAATGAAAAGTGTGTGCGACGTCAGGGATGGGATGTTTTTAGGGTTGGGGATTGGCTAAAAAAATTCCCCTGCCCTCTTTTTACATGAACACCCTTTTTCCTGTTCCCCTCAGTGTCTCTCAGCGTTTCAGAGCAAAAAGGAAACGTGCATCTGCTTGTGTCCAAAAAACCCAGCAAAATTATTTATATTTTTCACAGGGGAAACCTCAAATTAGCTGTGATCCTTAAAATTTTAGTTAGATTAGAGTTTGGGGAATATTTTTTATATTTTAGGTAGAAAATTTAAAAAGGAGCATTTACTCCCAAAAAAAGTCCACGGGGGGGACGGAGGGGGGGGGCCCCAGGGGCCCGAACACAAAACAAGCCCTATAAAAAAATTTACTGGTAAATTTCACCAAGACTTAGTGTAGAATTGCAATAGTTTATTATTAACATTTTTTTATTAAAATATTTCCGGGAATATTGGGCACCCTTAACTTATGGGTTTACCCATTTTTTCTAGTAAACTGAAAGGCCCTTTTTTTAGATGCAAAACCATTTTTAAATTATCAGTTAACTTTCAGATAGGTGTTCATTTTCAATTTTCCCCAATTCCATTTTTGTTGATATATCCACCTTGCATTTAAAAATTTGAATCCAGCAATTTTATAGTACCACAGGTAATTAAAAGGGGCCCCAAAAATACCCTTGTATTTTTCGAATAGAAAAAGCTCTATAAAGAAAAATGGATAAATTTTCACCAAGATTAGTGTAACATTGCAATAGTTTTTACTATTAACATTTTTCTATTGAAATATTTCCTGGATTTTGGGGCACCCCTAAAAATTTATGGGTTTACACATCTTTTTAGTAATGCGGTCTCTTTTTTTAGGTGCAAAATCCACTTTTATTTCAGTTTTACATTTCGGGAAGGTGTTCATTTTAAAATTTTGCCATTCCACCTTTTTTTTGATATATCCCCCTTGCACTTAAATTAGAATCCCGCAAGTCAGCACAGGTTGTTTAGGTGAAAAAAAATACCTTGAAATATCCGAAAAAATTTCGATACGTGTTTTTTAAATTTGGCACACTACAGCTTTGTTCATTGAGGCCCTTTGCATTAAATGGAATACTGAAAATTTTTTAGTCACCACGGGTAAATTTGTTTGGGGTGCCAAAAAATACCTTTTATTTCCAAAAACATTTCGTACGTTTTTTTTTCACTTTGGGGGCAGGCCAGCTTTTGTCGATAGATCTATTTTGGGCAGAAAAAATTTGAATACAGAAATTTTTTGTCCCCAACGGGTAAATTGATGGGTGCCAAAAACCTTTTATTTTTCCGAATAATTACGATACGTGTTTTTTGCACTTTTCCCCATTTCCCAGATTTTTTAAAATAGAGCCACCTTGCATTTAAAATTTTTAAATTCCCAGCAATTGGGGTAGTTCCCAAGGTAAATTTGGTGGGTCCCAAAAATCCCTTTTTTATTACCCCGAATACTTTCCCGAAATTTGTTTTTTTACTTTGGTTGCACTACAGCTTTGTTAAATTGAGGCCCTTTGAAACTTAAATGTGAAACCCGCTTTTTTTTAGTCCCCACGGGGAAAAATTGATAGGTGAAAAAAAAAATACCTTTTTTTAATCCGAATACATTTCAGAAAACGTTTTTTTTTTCATTTTGGGCGCAGGCCGTTTTTGTTATAGATTACTTGCAGTTAAAAATTTGAACCCAGAAATTTTTGTTTTGTTTTTGGGAGGGATTTAAAGAATGCTGTGATTTGCCGTTTTTAATAAGGGATTTTCCAAAACCCCTTCCATCCCTTTCTAAATTTTTGGGAATATTTCTAAACATGAAGCAAAAATTCAGGGGGTAAGCGAGCAAAGGGGGGGTGGGGACATGGGGGAAGGGTACAAAGGGGAAGGTTTCCTTCCAGTGCTGGCGAAAAACCGCATCCCAGCGGATCTTTCGGTTGGGGAGGGTCGGGCCCTGTCATCGCTAGGTCAGGGCCCGTGAATCTCAGTAACAAAACCCCCGTCCCCCAAAACTTTTCTTCAGGGGGTTTAAAATCCCAAACCTCCCCTCCAGCAGTTTCCCTCCTTTTTTCCTTTCCAGTACGGCCAAAAATGCGTCATCAGCATCCGCCCCCAACCCCCCCCCCCCCCCCCGGGCGAAGGCACCCCAAATGTCAACTCGTTTTACCCACCACTGGGGGTTTAATCCATTTTCTAAAAGACCTCTTTAATGACAAAATGGGGGTTTGGGGGTCGGGAAAGGCCCATTTTAAAAGATCAAGGGGCCAAAAGAGGAGGGATTTTGTCTGACGCCCCATTTTTATAAAGCCATCAAGGAGGAAAAAGGAAGTGGTCAATCGGAAAAAAACCCCGGCGGTCGGCAACGCCTTGGAGTCCCCTTTTGCTTGTAGCCGCAGCTCCGGGAAAGCAGAATGTCAGGACGCCCAAACCCCCCTGTGTTTATAATGATGATGACACTTTGCGGAATAAAACGTGGTTTTTTTCACAGAATTTGTTTTGGAGCGCATATCAATGGACGAGGAAAAAAGACCCTTTGGGGTTTGGTCCCCTTTCGGGGCCCGCCTCAAAAAAAGGGGGAGGGCGGGGGCCGCAGAAGTCCGCTGGGGATGATTCCACCACCACGATCAGCGTAAACCCCCCTCCTCGCTTATCGCCGGTTTTAAAAGGGGCCAGGGCCCCAAGCCTGGGGGGCCCTTTTTTGAGCAAGCCCCTGATTTTATCCACGATGTCATATGCCCCCGGGTTTTCCCTAAAAGCATCAGTAGAGGCAAAAATTTTTAGGGGTTTAACCACCCAAACCCAAAATTTTCTAGTCCCCATGCAGCAAAGCTGAGTTGGAAAATTTGGGGGAAAAACTTGGCCCAAAAAAAAAAAAAAAGGCCCACCGATGCCCGGGGTTTTTTCCCAACCCCTGTCACACCCTTTGTCTCCCCCTCCTCCCCCCCCCCACCCCAAGCGTTTTCCCCAGCTTCCCAAAGTCTCTCAAGGGCATGATCCCGGGATTAGCCCCGCTTCCCCCCATCGCCCGGGGGAAACCCCCAGCACCACCAGAGAACCCCTCCCACCCTTTTTCCTTCCCCCATTTTTTACGAACCCGCAAAGCTGTACAGGGGGGCCAGTTTTACACCCGCCTTTTGTCTTCCCCGGTTTTGGGGGCAGAAGAAACATTTTTTAACCCCAAAAATCCCCCAAAACCCCAAAAAACCTTTAAAGGGCGGCATTGCCAGCTTTTGGCCCTTGGAAAAAGTTTTTCCTTTTTCTGGTGGACCAGATGGGTTTTAGCCACGTCATTGCCCCTTTCCCGCCCCCAATACCAGAAAGCCAAACAGGCATTTTTTTTGCCCCGAAAAGCCGTCTTGCCCCGCCCCGCCCCGTGTCATCTAAAAATTTTAAGCAGTTGTCTGCATCTGTGTCTGGAAAAGTCCATCTGGCCACCCACACATGGACTAGAAGCCGGCCAAGGCCCCTATATCTCTGTGAAGCTCACTGAGTGAATTGGGTGGATGGGCACTGGTGGGGGACGGTTTGGGTCTCAGGGTCGGGGCATGCTCTTCAAAAAACCCCAGGGAAGGTGCAGGGGTTTTTTTCCCCCCAAAGGCCTCTTGGTTTGGGATTTGGGCCCAGAGAAACCCAGGGCCCGGGTTGGGAAAATTTAAACTGGGCTTGGAGGGGCCGCCCCACACAGGGAGAGCTGTGGACGGCTCTCCGCAATGAGAAATGAGCGCCCGGCTGGGTGGGCAAGAACCTTGTGCCAGGGAAGGGGGTGTGCGATAACGGTCGAAATTTTCTGGCCGCCCTTAAAATTGGGTTGGCTGGAGCACATCTCTTTCCTGGCACATGTCATGAACCTTTTGTCCCGAAAAATTTTTAAAAACGTTAAACCCGGGCTGGACTGCCTCTGAGGAAGGCCCGAGGTCGAGTTTTGCACTTCCCCCGTTCGCACCCGCTTTTCCCCCCTTGGGGCCCTTGCAAACAGCTCGGCCCCCCCCGTAACCGCTTTTCCCCTTGTTGAAAAGTGGCAAATGCTGGAAAATTTCCCTCCTCCCCCATGGTTTCCCCCGATTGTGGCAGGGAGCGCAATGCCCAAATTTCGCAGTAAGGGAAATGAAAACATGGCCTGACAAGCAGCGGGGCGGACCTTTGCGGGGGGTTGACTACGAGAGTGGGGCTGAAAGAGCTCTGCACCATCCTTGCCAGTTTTGAAAGAAGCCCCCAAAATGGTCCCGTGCGGGGGCAATGCCCTTTTTCAGCATGAGCCTTGTGGTGATCTTAGTTTCCCGGAACGATCGTTGGACACCGAAAATCAAAGGGCCCCCCAAACGACAGAAGGGGGGGGGGGGAGGGGGGGGGAAAGGGCCCAGATGGGGGACACCCAAGCCTTTTTCTCCATGGAAAACCACAAGGCCCGACAGTTTTCAAATTTTTTCGGTCTTCATTAGGGGAGTGGTTCGGGGGGCCAGGGCCCATGCAAGGCGGGCCCTCAGCTCCCCAGGGGGATCCTCCCGAGGCAAGTCCCGGGGGGTGTTGAAGCTGTGCCCGGAGGAAGCGGGGGAGGATGAGGGGGTATTCCCGGGCAAACCCACTTTCTGACGTCCCCCGCCCTTTGGGAAAAAGGTTGGGGGCGAATTTGAGGCGGGGGGGGAAAAATGAGGAAAATCAGTTTTCTTGTGCCCCTCGGGCCCCCGAGGCTTGGGGAAAACAAGGGTCCATCTCTCACATGAGTGCTTGGATGCTATTTCCCCCAACATGATCCCACATTAAGGCCATCAAAAAGAAAAAACAGTTTTCTGGGTGGCCCCCCCACTGGATCCCCGGTACAAAACAAAACCGAAATTTTTCCCCCAAACCCCCCCAAATAGAGAGTAAAATGCAGGAAATGGAAAACCCTTCGATTTATCAACAGAACATCTGTTTCGTTTTGCTTCACGTTCTTCAAATGTCCCCAGTGTTAAACCCACGGGCGTGGGCAGCAGTAAATTTCCAATTTCCCCAGCGGTAGCAGCAGGCAATGTGGCAGAAGCCTAATGGGTGACCCTGGCAAACTTTTTTTACCACCTCACCAAACAAAAGTAATGCGGGGCACACATACAACACTTTAAGCCCCAGTTTTAAAAACAGGGTTTCAAACGAATCTGCGTCTCAAAAACCCGATTTTTTTTAAATGTGTTCCGGGACCCAATCGACTGCGGGGTATCCAAAAAATGGATAAAAGGGTCAGAGCTCTTTCCCGCCAGGGCCAAAGGGGTTGGTGTCCGCCCACCCGGCCCCGTCAAAATCTAGGGGAACCTTCACACAGCGAATGAGTCTTTACAGACAAACGCATCCGGTTTTTCCCACAGATAATGGGATGGGTTTGACTTTAAATAAAGATGAATCAGGCAGGGGTTTTCTCTGATGATTTTGGGGGGGGCCCCAATTGCCGAGGCCCACCGATTAGTTCCCGGGGCTACTTCACATTCCCTTCAAACAAAAAATGGCCCCCTTTTGGGAAAATTTTTTTTAAAAATGAAATTTTTCTCTCTGCAATTTTTTTCTCATTTCCCAAAAAAAGATCATTTTTGCGGGTTTGGGCCCGGGGGGGAGACGGGTAAAAGACCCCAAGGTTTCTTTAAAACAAAAGGGTTTTTTCCCATTTACTCACTTTATCTTTAAAATTTTTTCGCTTTGGGTCAATTTTTTTGGGGGTCATTTTTCTGTGAGATACGGGCTATAATTATGGCCCTTTTTGGAAAACAGAAAGGGTGGCTTCTAATTTGGCATTTCTCCATCCCCAAATTTTAATATTTGGCCCTGAGAAGTCAAACTTTAAAATTTTTTTGGGGTCATGTTTTTTGTAAATTTTCAGCTAAAAATCATTTTTTTGGGAACAAAAAATTGGCTTCTAAGGGCATTTTTTTCCCATCACAATTTTTTTAATAGTGTCGGGAAATTTCCATATTTTAATTTTTTGGGGTCATGTTTCTGTAAATCCTATAACCCTGGTTTTTTGGGAAAACAAAATTTTGGCTTTTAATTGGCATTTCCCCCCCTCACAAATTTTAACGAGTGGCTGAGAAAAAAAAAGTTTTTTTTAATTTTTTTTAATTTTTTTTTTTTTCTGCGCTTTAAAAGGGCAGCAATATTTACAAGCCCCCTTTTTGAAAAAAATCCCTTTTTCTAACGACATTTGTTCTTCACAATTGTCAAAATGGCTCAACCGTGGGGTGCGGGTCAAAAACAGGAATGGTAGGACACGTTAAGGGGACCAAAATTGCAAAATGACTTGTTTTTTGCAAACCCTTTAAAAATTTACCTGAAATTTCCCCTTTGTAGGGGAGAAAACCCATTTAAAATGAAATTTTAAAAAAAAAGAAAACAAAGACGGGGTTTGGGATTCCACCCTATTTTAAAAATGTTTTTTTCTAAAATTAAAAACCCTATTTAAAAAAAAAATTTTGCTTTTAAACAAAACAGCGGGATAAAATTTCCCCTCTAAATTGGGTAAAAGGGGAGGTACGGGAAGATTTGACCAATTTTTAGGTTCCCAGGACAGGTTTAGTCAATGTCCATTCAACTAAAATGATGGTTCAAAGCCCCCCCTTTTTACCACATTTTTTAAAATCGGGTGGATCTGACAGTTTAATGGTCAAACTGCGGTCCGGGACGGGCATAGTAAATGCCCAATTCAACTAAAATGGGGGGTTAAAAAACCCCTTTTTTCAGCCCCTTTTTTAAATCTTTTTGGTCAAAACGGGTTTTTAATGGCCCCAACTCGGTCCAGGACAGGCATAGTAAAATGTCCAGTTCAACTAAAATGGGTGGGTTTAAAAAACCCCCCTTTTCCCCACCCCTTTTTAATCTTGGCCCAACCCGGTTTTAAATGGTCATACTGGGGTCCAGGAAAAAGGCAAAAGCCCAATGTCCAGTTTCAAACAAAAATGGGGGTTAAAAAGCCCCCTTTTTTTCTGGCATTTTTTTAAATCTGTGATTAAAGCCCATTTTTTAATGGTTCATACTGTCAAAACTGGGAACAGAACAGGTTTTAACCCCAATTTCAAATTCAACAAAAATGGGGGTTGAAAGACTCCTTTTTTGGCATTTTTTAATCTGTGGGCCCAGACGGGTTTTAAATTTTCATACTGCGGCCAGGACAGGCAAAATTAAAATGTCCAGTTTCAACAAAAAATTTGGGGGGTTAAATGTTTCCCTTTTTCCCCCAAGCACTTTTTAAAATCTGGGTAGTCCGGACATTTTAAAAGGGTCAGATGCGGAACCGGGACAGATAATAAAAAAAAAGGGTCAAAGTTAACTAAATGGGGGTTAAAAGCCCTCCTTTTTCCGCCATTTTTTAATTTTGGTGGGTCATGCGGGTTTTTGGGGGGCTCATGTTTTGGGCCCAGGAAAGGTTTTGTCAATGTCCAGTTTAAACTAAAATGGTGGTTAAAAAGACTTTTTTTTTCCGGCACTTTTAAATCTGCGGGTCCAGCGGGTTTTGGGGCTCTTTGGCGGGCCCAGGACGATATAGCCCAAATGTCCGGTTCAAAAAAATTTGGTTTTTTAAAAGGGACCCCTTTTTTCCCCCACTTTTTTAATCTGGGGGTCAATGGGTTTAAAGGGGGTCATGCGCTTTCCAGACAGGGAAAGTCAAGTCCATTCAAGTAAAAGATGGTTCAAATAATATTTCCCCCCTTTGGCCCCCCTTTTCCCCTTTTTTTAAATTTTTGTGGGTCATGCGGGTTTTTAAGGGTCATGCTGTGGACAAGACGGGGAAGTGAAGGGTTCTGTGATTTTTTCTTTCTGTGGTTTTAAAACCCCTAAGTGGGGTTTGCCTAAATGTACACGAAACCATTTAAACTGTTGGGGATGTTAATTCCAGCTTCTCCAGCCCTTTTTGGGCGTAAAAATGAAGGTGTTTTTCCCTTTTCCCATAGATTTTAAAAAGGGGCCCCAATGGGCGTAATCTTTTAAATGACTTATCGAATCGCCTTGAAATTGCCGATATCGACAAATCGACCCGATACAAAATCAACGTAATCGCTCAAACTACTAGGGGAGACGCTATTTTTCTCTTGGGGGCCCGGGCACATGTTTTTGGAAAGGGGTCCAAAGGGTTTTTTTTTTAATGTCCTTTGCCCTTTTACGGGATCGGGCTTTGGAAAAAGCTGAGGGAAAAGGTAGTGTTCTGGCACCCGTAAACCCAACCGGGGACTTTTTTCACCCCATTGTGGGAAATTTTTTAAACCCTCACTTTTCCCCAAGAATTTTTTTCCTAAAACCCGGGGAAAACACAATAAACAATTAGGCCCAAGAATAGAAAAAAGGGCAGAAAATCACAACCCCCCAATTTTTTTACAAAAAACTCCCTCCCCATCCCTTCAACCAACCGAACCAGTCCCCCCCAAGGGGTCAGGGGAAAACCCGATTTTTTTTTAAATTTTAGTCGAAAAGATCCCCAACTTTTTTAATGGCCACAGCCCCTTTTTTCCCGTTCGTCCCTGATTGTCTGGGAAAAAAGGGTAAAAGCAGGTTTCCCCAAAATCTTTTGCACACTCCCCCCTTTTTCTAAAGCCAACACCTTTGGGGCCCAAAGAGCCATCCTGTTTTTGCCGGGCACAGCAAGTTTTGGGCCCCTTGATCTGCCGGGCCCTGGGGGCCTCCGGGGTGTAATTCACAAATCCTCGGGTTATAATAAAATATGGGTTTTTTTCCAACCCTATATTCAAAATTAACAGAAACTTTCGGTAGCAGGTTCAAACCCGGGGGCCAAACTTGATCCCTTGTTTTTAAACCATCGGGGACCCCCCTTGGACACCTATAGCATCAATATACCATGGGGGTCAAAATTTCCCCCTTTGGGGAACCCCCTTTCTTTTCCCGGGGTTTTAAACTTTCTCAGTGGGGGGTTTTTCCCCCCTGACCCTTCACTCATATGGGGAATGAATGATTTATTTTGGGTTTAGGGCACTTTGGGCCCCCGGGGTTCCATTTTACCCTCCAACTTAGTCCAGATTTTGGGGAATCTCCACATATCCAATTTTACATCCCCTATGGAGGGGTTTTTTGATTCTGAAATTTTTTTGCTAACTGATGTTAATATATTGGGAGCAGTCCCCTTTATGGTAAATTTTACCCAGGAATTTTGCCTTTTCCCCATACAAACAGGTAAAAGCCAGGTGTAATTACCGGGGTTTAACTGAAACCCCCCAAACCCCTCCCTTTGATTTTTTTGGGGGGTTTGGTCGGGTCTTGGCCTTCCATTCCTCACAGCAGTGGGGTTTGTGGTGGATTTGGGTGTACAGACTAAGAAACATTCCGTGCTAACGGAATATCTAGGGGGACAAGCCCATAGGGGGGTCTGGGGGCTGAGCAACATAAAAAAATTTTTTTATTTGTTTGGTTTTGGGGCCTGTATAATTAACCCATTCCAACCACAAGTTTACCCGGGGAACCCCTGGCCTCTACCCCCCAGGGTGTCCTCAAAGGTGGGATCAGCTTTTTTTGGCTATCATGCTCTGAAAATCTGAACAGGGGGGCTTTAAGGGGGGTTTTTAAAAACCGGGGGTTGGTGCTGAGACCCCCCAACCCTTTTTCCCTGGGTCTGTATTCATATTTTTCCCATCGGTTTTTTCCTCTCGAAACCCCCGTGCCCCCCCCTCGTATGAAAGGGCCCCCAGACATATATCCCTTCCATCATCCCGGGAAAGGGTTTTAAATTTTTTTAAAAGGTTGGGGGCATGCTTTCTCCTGGAAATTCCCTTTTTTTGACAGACTCCAGTTTTTTTTAAAACCCTAAACCTTGTAAAGGGGGGGCCCCCCTTTTTTAAAATTTTTTCCTTTTTAAAAACATTCTTTTTTCCTATACCCCCAGTCATCCCCCTGTTCTATCCACGCACCCCAGTAGTAGCAGGGAGCGTCCCCAGAAATCTCATCTACACAATAAAATAAAACCGTGGGGGGGAGGTTTTGTTCTTTGTAGTTTTTGCACTGTATGGGGACCTCAGGAAAAACAAAAAAAACATCACTAAAAACAAAAGAATATGTGTTTAAGAACATTGGATGATTAAAAAACCAAAAAGGGTTTGACCTTTCCCCTCTCTCCTTTTAAGGTTTCACCGAGGGGGTTCTGCCCGGGAATGAAAGCAACAAAACCCTACTTAACATCATTAAAAGGTAAAATCGGGCCTTCTTTTCCTGGGGGGCGGGACGATCTTGAAAAGGGAAGCGTGGCCTTTGGGTTTTTTCCCGGGCCACCTGAAGGTGTGGTCGTTGTCAGCAGGTTTGGAAAGGGCCCTCTCAAAAATTCCTCGGCCCCAAATTTGTTTTACACACAAACTTCTTCACAAGACCCAGCCCTCCAGGCTGAAGCTTAGGGACAGCAACGTCTGGGTTTTGGAAGGGGGGGGAGAAAACTCTAGAAAAACTTTTTAAAACAACCCCTTTTAACCCCTTTCAGTCACATAAGAGGTCATAGAAAACGTTTTGTAGCCAACGGGCGGGGGAAAAATTTGGCCCTACCCTTTGGGGGCCGCCAAACGGGAAACCCCCCCCTCATAGGGAAAAGAGCAATTTCCCTGGGGCATGTCCCCTACCTAACCTTTTTAAAAGGGGAGGGCTGTCGGGCCCGGGGGCATCCCGGGTTTTTCCTTGCCGTTTTTAAGAAATCCTTGCTTTCAGAGCCCGGGTTCCCATGGCCCCATTGCACTACGCTGGGGTATAGCGCCCGAAAGCAAAAAAGGGTCGCCCCCCTAGCCCATAACCCTTTTCTTCTTAAATTCTTCTTGGTTTTCCTTTTTTTTCCCCCTCTCCTGTTCTTCCATGGGAGCTTGTTCCTGCATTTTGGCCAGAAACCCCTTTGAGTTGGGTGCAATTTTTCCTCTTGAAACCCTGGGCCACCCTGACTTGTTTTCCCCTTTCTCCACCTCCTGCGCCCGTGTGGCTGCTGGTCACCACGTGTTTTCGTCTTCCCATTCTTTTTCCCCATTTTCCCTTTTGTTTTTCAGTAAAACCCCCCACTATCCGGGGAAGCAGCATGCTTCCATCGGGACCTGAAGGGCTTTTTGATTCCCCAGGGGGTTCCCGCAGCCGTGAAAAAACCCTTTTGTCCCTTTCCCAAAATTTGGGTCCAAAGTCTGGGCAACCCCGAAAGCAAATCTTGAACCCTGTATATATGTTGGCTGTTTTTTTTCTTCTCCAAACGTCATGTGCCCTCTTCTTGGGCTGACTTATTGCGCAATGGCAGACTTCCCTTCTTTCAACATTGCGTGTGATGTGCCACGGCCAAAATCCCAATTTTTTAAAACGTTCCTGCACTGTCTGCAAAACTGGTTCCATAGACAAAAAGAACCATAAACCCCTTCAAATGGAAAATTTCCATCTTCATGACTTCAAAGCAATCAAAGGGTCTCTTTATGTCATCAATTTTTCCGATTCCTCTTCAACCTCATTTCCCCCCCTTTAGGAAGGGGGGAAATTTAAGGTTTGGGTGGATTAAAAAAACAACAAACGCAGAAGAGTAAAAAGTTTTCCGGCAGGAGGCGAGAACACTAAAGCCGAGATTTCTGTGCCCGATGAAGATGTTTGCAGTTTAAAAAAGGCGGGGATGGTCACTTTTGGGGCTAAAAAGGATGAGGGATTTTCCGACTGTATTCCCTGTTTCATCCGCGACTTGGGCTTGGGAACTACAAACTTGTAAACTGGGAAAGGGCCTCCCCTTGGGCAGCAGGTTTCCAAAACTAGAAGTGGTTTCCCCCAAATTGGGCTGTTGCGGGGCCCGCTGGGGGCCTTTTGCTGAACCCCAGGGCATTCCTTCCCTTTCCGATACAAAAAGCTTGAAGGGCCCTTTTGGTAGTCCGGGGGGCCCCCATTGCAGGGGCACTGGCAATAGCTTTTCCCTTTAGCTTTGGAAGGACCCAAGGGATCTTCACAAGGTGGAAGGGGGTTTTTCTTTACGCCTCAATTTCCCGGAAAATTTTCACGAGAGTGAATACCCTGTCTTATGGATGCTGGGGTTCAGAATATCAGACATCAGGGGCAGGGCCGAAATCTAGCTTGTGGTGCCCCCCCCTTCTTGATTTGCGAGTGGGGGGGGGGGGGGCAGTGTCCCGCTCTGTTTTCATTCAAGCAAGTAAGTGGGGGTCTTGGCTTGTAGGCTCCAGGGTCCTCATATTTCGCCCGCCACCATCACAAAGGAGGGAGGGTTTGAAACCCACATAATTCCCCCAGGGGAATTGTTTTTCCCAATTTCCTTTTGGCAACTAAAAGCACCCCCATCTCTTGGTAAAGTCTTTTTTACTCAGGGCCGGAAACATCTTCAGCTGCTTCTTGATGGGTTTTTGTGGCCATCCCAAAAAGACATTTGTGTCTTTTTTCCCCCCTACTCCCCCCCCCCAGGGTCCTGGGGGCCCTGTGAAAGGGGGGGCCAGCTGGGGCCCCCCCCGTACAGCAAGCAGAAATTTCCCCTGACTTGCAAAAATGAGCCCCAATTCCTTTTTTTTTCCTCTTCCCTTGCCCTTTCCTCGTGCTGTTGGGGCCTTTCCCCCACCCTCTGTATCTCTTCTCCCAAAACCCAAGGGGCCCCCCATAGGGTTTCTCCACGAAGGGGGCTGGATGGGGCCCGCCATATATCCCCAGTATCTGCATCCAAAATTTGGGGAAATACAGGGGCGGGGGTTTCCCCATCTTGGCCCCGGAAGTGCAAGGGGAAACCCCCGGGAAAGGGGGCGGGCTTTTAAACCCAGAAGGAAGGGGGATGTGACATCCTAATGGGAGCATAGGGGGAAGGGAGTAAAAGGGGACATAGAAGGGGCGGCAACCGGCACAATGACTTCAGGGGTTTTGCTAAAACTAGGGGCAAAAAGCCTTTTTTTGGGGCTACGGGAGCGAGGCATTGTTGTTTTATGGGGGGGGGGGAGGGGAAAAGACCCCAAAAGGGTTTCCCGGTATACTAGGCAAAATGGGTGAAATTTAAGTGGAGCAAAATTTGGGTGGGAAAATGCAAAAAGGGGCTAAAAACAGGAAGGCTTATGATGCGGGTGGGGGGTTTTTGGGGGCGTAATACCCACAATTACAACACCCCCCCCCCTCTCCCCACCCCTGATTTAACCCCTCACCCCTCACACAAATCCATGAGGCCCAGCCCCTTTTCCCATTACAGGGGGGTTTGGCATCACACTTTCCTTTTTTTCCCAGAAATTTCCCCTTTGGGGATGATCCCACATAGGAAACTGCACCCCCCCAGGGCCCCACCCTTTTAAAACCGAAAGCTCACTGTATCAGGATTCAGCTACAACAAAAACCCAAGTTTCCTTCAATCTCCCTTTCCTTCTGTATAAACCCCCTCAAAATTTTTCCCCATATTTTATCCCCAAATGCTTTCGAGGCCCTTAAAATTTCACACTTCAACTATTTGAAAAACCTTCAGACTACTTCATCTCCAAAAATTCAGGCTTGAGCTGTCTAAGTCATTTTCATCAAACCCTTCACTTACTTTGGCCTCTGTGACCCCTTTGTTTCTTCCTATCAAAAATGAGACTCAGACCCTTACATTTTTTGTTCCCTCTAAAAAAAGCAGAGGGCGCTGTGCATAACCCAAAATAAAACCCGGGGGGAAAATTTCCCCTTATCCCCTACAAAGCCGAAAGGGGGGCACTGGTACAAAACCTTTAAGCAAAACCAAATCCCAGCAAAAACAGCTCTATCCAATTTATCATATACAATTTAACAAATTAAACCCCCGGAGGAAAGACATTTAAAAAATTTACAAAAAAATTTTAAAAAGGAGTGCTGAGTTTCTAAGTTTTGGACTGCACCCTTTTTCCTTTCCCCCCCTTTTCTTTTGTTGAAAAGTGGTATTGCCGCAGAAAATTGGGTCCTAGACCAATGTCCCTTTTTTTTTAGCACGTCACAAAAACCCAATAAACACAAAAAAGAAGACACGAAACGAATAGGGGGAAAATTTGGGCAAAATGGGGCGCTTTTTCCTTTTTTATTCCCCCAAAAAAGGGGCGCTCAACGACTCCGCCCGCCAGAAGAGATTAATTACCTCAACCAAAGATTGCGTCTCTGAAAACCCTTTAATTTTGGGCCTACCCTTCCCCAAAGTAGACAAACCACTAAACTCCACCGCCTAGAGATATCGGCTCAGGGGAAACCCCAACAATCTGTGGAGCCCCCAGCAAGCCCAATCAGAAAACCCCACAATACTAAATACCCAAAAAACAGAAAAACCCCACTGGAAAGCACAAGACGGGTTCGAAAAAAGCGTGCTGACCATAAACCTGCAGGTCCATCCAGAAAAATCGAGGACCCAGATGTAAAAAAAAAAAAAAAAAAAAAAAAAAAAAATAAAAAAAAAAAAAACCCCCAACCACAGACCCCAAAAAAATTTTTTCCAGGGGAAAGGAAAATTTTAAAAAACTCTTACCTTACTTTTTTTTTGGGAGCGGCGTCTCCCTTTTTTGTCAGCAGTTTTAATAAAAAAAAATAAAATAAAAGTAAAAAAAAAACAGCTCCCCATTACTCCCAAGGCAGTGCTTAAAAACAAAATTCCTGGGTGCCCCCCGGCCACAGGTGCACCCAATTTAAGAGTACTAAATAAGGGAAATGTCCAGCACTCCAAGAAGAAAAAAGTTTAAAAAAAAAAAGGGCTTTTTTCCCAAAATGGAAAATTTAAAAAATAAATTAGCAAACACCCTAAAAAACAGAGGGGGGGGGGGGGGGGGGGGGGGGGGGGGGAAACCGTTTGGGGTCAAATTACATTTTAAAGCCCCCTTACCCCATAACTAAACCTTTTTAAAAAAACCGCACGCTTTTTAAATAGAGTTTTCCAATTATACCCAAAGTGTGTTAACCCTTAATCACCTCACTAGATACTAAAAAAGGGATTAACGGGAAAAACCTATGCAAATAAAGAGAGTATCAAACTTAAAAATAAAACAAAAATCAAAACCCAAGTTATTTAAATACATATAAAAAAATCGGTTTTAAAGGGTTTAATCCATATGGAAAAATTTTTTAAAAGAAAAAATCCAAAAAGCCTCTCAAAAAATCTAACAACGCCCTCCCCCAAAACTCCACCTCAATTGGGACGTTAACCTTCCCCAAAACCTTTTACCCAAAATTTGGTACAAAAAAAGAACCTAATGTTCATCATAAAAATTTTTTGAAGTTTCCCGAATGGTTTTTTAAGCCTACATTTTAAGGGCATATAATTTCCCTGTTTAAAATAAAAAAACTTCTTGTAATGCATCCAATGTCTGCAAATTTGGCATTCTGTACAATAGACCAAATATACACAAATGTTGCAAAAATTTAATAAAAAAAAAAAGGTTTAAAAAAAAAAAATTTTTAAAAAAGGACACACAAACTCATTTTTGCCAAAAATTGTAACATCCCTTATATCTTTTCCACATAGATGCATCAATTTTGAATCTATACATCAAGGGGATAAAGCATTACCCCGGGTATATCCTCGTTTTGGGAAAAAAATTTGCACCCCTTTACAGAGAATTCTTCTTAAGTTGGATCTAAAATAATACTGGTAATATCCCTTTTTAAATTTAAAACAAAGATTTTTTCCAAATTGTTTACTGTAATTTTGTACAAAAAAAAAAAACCATATTTCTCCTTATCTTGATTCTATTTTTTAAATATTATAAATAAAGTTTTACCTTTTTTTTTATCCCCAAAAATTTTTAGCTCTATTTTTAAAACACGGGTTTAATATCCCCAAAATCTCAATCTCTCCGGAAAGACCCTTTTTTTTTTTTTTCATAAGCTATCTCGGGTTTTTGCAAGTGGGGGTTCCCCCCCCCCGCCCCAATAAAAATCCCCCCCCAGTAGATTTTTTAAAAACATGTCGGGGGGGCAACTGGAAGCATGGGGAAGCGCAATTTTCCCCGTAAAAGGTTTTCTATAATAGAATTTTTTTACACAATTAGTAACCCCAAATTTTCCCTAAGTGAAGGGCCAGAAAAGAAACACTTTCCAAATCACATTGTGAAGGGAAAAAAGTAAAAATTAAACCAAATTTTCTTTTAAAGGGAATCCACAAATGCTGGAACGGAAAATATCTCCCCCCCAAATGATAACGTGTCAACAAAAAATCTTCCGAAACCCTAAAATGAATTCCCCGAAAAGGGGTTTTGAGAAAGAATAAATATATCTTTCCTCCCACCAAGAGAAAATATATATTTCCAAAAAAGGGGGGAAGGGAAAAACCCCCCCCATTGGGCAACCCTGGGAAAAAAATTTTTTTTTTTCCAAAAAAAAAATTTTATTTAAAAGAAAATAGTTGTGAGTAGAAGAAAAAATAGTAACATTTTAAAAAAATTTCCCTTTAATTTTTGGGGAAAAGTCCTTTTATACTTTTTAATTTTTTTCTGCAACCCGGGTTTTTCTAAATCTATCATGGGAATTGATGTATATAAAGCAATGATGTCACATGTAACCCCCCGAAAAAAAAGCGGTCCCCACTGTAAAATTAAACCAAAAATTTTTTGAAAAAAACCCCCTGAGTCTTTTAAAAAATCCGGACATCTACCAAACCCAAAGGTTTGAATGTTCGCTAACCATGTTTCCCACCCATTCAAAAAAGGGAAACCCTTTTCCCAAATTATTGGTCTCAAAGGTGGGGGAAAAAAATTTTTTATGTACCTTCCCGGGAAATTGCATGAAAAATTGGTTAAAAACCCCCAAAAATTAACCCTTTTAAAATTTTCTAAAAAAATTTTTTCATCTAAAACACCAAATCACCCAAACCCTTCCCCCAAAAGTTTTTTTCTAATTGTTGGGAAAAAAATTTAAAAGGGTCTGGGTTTCTAAGATCATAAACCTTTTTTTTTCCCCCCAACATTTATGATTTCTTTAACATATAAATCCTGTCCAAAAATACAATTGACCCACCCTTATCCGAAAACTCTAATGGTTTTATAGGGAAATTTTTTTTTAATTTTCCCCGATAGCATTTTTTTCAGACTGAGAAATATTTTGAAAACCTCATTAGTGGGCTATAATCAAAAATTTTTTAGTTCCTGTTCCAAAATATTCTGGAATTTCCCCCATGAAACCGGGGCACGAGACTGCACCGGGTAAAATTCCGGATTTTTAAATTTGTTTTTGAAACAATATCCTTTTGCGTAATTTACGGGGTTTCCCACAGCTTCCATTTCCAGGTTTTTTTTAAAAGAGATTTAAAGGGTAGTTGTTCCTTAAAGGATTTAATTTGGAAAAATTTTATTGTCCAACTGTATACTGACAAGCTGTTGGAAATTTTAAAATTAAATCTTCTAATTGTTAGTCCTTATCAAAAAAAAAGCCTTTTTTTACCGTTAAAATTTTAACAAATCAATTTAAAGTCTTTTAAGGTTGCATAAAGAACAAAATTACATGTGGGGAACCCAAAAATTTATTTCCCCTGGGTTAAAAAACCCCCACCTGTGTTTTGTCAGGACACAAGCAGATAAATTTAAAAGATTGCAAAATCAGATTGTGTATTCCTTATTTCCGGGGGCGGGTTTCCCTTTTGGGCCCTAAAAAAACCCCCGTGGGTCTCGGTTTCGTCAATACTAAGTTTTCCCCGCCCTAAAAGAGTTCTCTTTGGGAAAACATTTCCGGCCTCCATGCGGATACGTTTTTTTGCTGTTTAATTTGTTTGCTTAGTGGCCGGGGGGTGTTGAAAAGTTTTCCCAAAGTAAGGATGGGATCTTGATCCACCGAATTTTTGATCTGAGGGCTGAAGTATCCCGTTTGGTCTATCAGAAAATCCACAAAAATGGGCGAATCGAAATTTTTAAAAAGTGGAATTCGTTTAGAATTTTTAGGGAAAAAATTCGGTTTTGGAAAAAGAAGTCGAAGGGTTTTGGGGTTAACTTCGGGGGGGAAAAAGTTTTGGGTTTTTATTGATAAAATGGCTGGGGAGCACATGGGCTTAAAGTTGGGGGAAAAACACTCCTTTTGGGGGAAGAAGGGCATGCCTCATGACATGTGGCAAAAGATAAGCCAAACAGAGACCGGCGGGAAATTTTGTGGAACCTCACCGCACTATAAAAGTCCGGGCGCGACGCTGGGGGCTCAAACCGCTCTCCCTGTACGATTAGGGGAAAGGGGCTTTCCGCGGCAAAAAGTTTTCTGAAGACCCGATTTTTTTTACCCGCGATTTTTTTGGGGGGCTCACTTTTTCAAAGACTGCTTCTCTTAAAAGTTCTATTTTTTGATTTTTTTTTTGGGGTATTGGTTTTGAAAATCCATGCATATACATTTTAATGCTATCAGCTCACAGCACAAGAAAAATCCCCAAGGGGGACTAACCCTTTTTCCCGTTGTATTCATTTAAAGAAACAGCGTTTTTTTAAAAATACAAATACCACTTCATTTTGGGTGCTCAAAATTTTTTTTGCGCAATTTTTCATCCAGGGGTTTAATTT
>JAODAL010040441.1:0-36916 GCA_025379985.1 Phyllomedusa bahiana
ACCTACCAAAAAAGTTAATTTTACAGGTTTTATGTATAATACAATTCACAATGAGGTCTTTGCGCCAAACAGACGCCGGACTTCAGTAAATATTTTAAAATTTATAGGGAAAAGTTAACCCGGTTTTTTTTGGGGGGAACACTGACTGCAGTGATTCCCTTTTAAAACGAAAAACGGGGACAATTTCAACTGGTTCAGAGGTTGCTGGCAAAAAAGTGGTAGAGAACAATGCTTTTTCAATTGAAGATCACGAACACACGAGCTGCAAAATTTTTCCTTTCAAAGCCCCCCCCCCCCCTCCCCCCCCCCCCCCCCCGCCCCCCCCCCCCCACCGCATTGATTGCAAAAAACTGAAAACACAGGGACAATTTCAACTGCTACAGAGATCTGCTGGGCAAAAAAAGGGGTAAAAACAATTATTTTTCAATTGAAGATCAAGAACACACTGAGTGCAAAAATATCCCCTTTCAAATGCTTCCCCTCCTGCCGCCCCCATCCCCCCTCCCGCGCGTTCCCCCCCTCCCCCTGCGTCGGGGGTTACACAACCAGAAGATACCCTTTAAAAACTTTTTCTCTAAATAAGAAGTGAAATTTCTAATTTAACTTTTTCTAAGCTGTAAAAAAAGGGGGGGTTTTTGTATTAAAAAGAGACATAGAGTGTTGAACAGCTATTGGTTTAAAACGAGAGAGACAAAACCTTCTGAAGTGTGTAACAGATATGAGCTCAAACAGAAATGCAGCGCATAGATAAAACAAGGGTCACAGGATTTTTCAGTAAATAAGACCCATACACTCAAGGGGGGGGTTTTAACTCCCCTCACCCCCCTCTTCCTCGAAGCTGATTAGGCTAAAATAAAAACTGAAAATGCAGGAAAGCTGAAAAAAAAAAATAAAAAAAAAAAAAAAAAAAAAAAAAAAAAAAAAAAAAAAAACCAAAAAAAAAAAAAAAAAAAAAAAAAAAAAAAAAAGGGGGGGAAAAAAAAAAAAAAAATATTGCAAAAAAGTGCTTTATGTATAAAGAGCAAATAATTATGCAAAAAAACCACAAAAAACTTTTTGCTTTTTGAAAAATGAAGAAGCTTTATTAATGCAAAAACGAATTTAAAAAACTGTTCAAAATCGGTCACCACATTCATAGCAATCTCAACTATAAAATGATGACAATATTTGATCTGCATTGTGAAAACCATGAAAGAATGAAAAACAATGCCAAAATTGCTATTTTTCTTTCATCCTGGTTTTTCAAAAACAGAATACAGCTGTATGTACTGTAAAATGAAAAGAAATTGCTCTCCTACAGCTCTATCAATAAAAAAAATAAAATGTTATGGGTCTTCAAATGCAACAGCAAAATTTTTTTCTTAAAGTGTTTATATGGTGCAGACAAATAAAAACCTATAAAACTTTGTACACTGTAAATGTAACTGTAATTTTTCTATCCAAAGCTAAAGCTATGGAAACAAAGTCAAAAAATTTAATACCAGAATCACTGTTTTTTTTCCATCTCTCCCCGCATAAACAAATTAAAGTTGTATATTATATGTTCCCCAAAATAGTGAATTAAAAAATTACAACTGGTTCTGCCAAAAACAAGTCCTTGTTAAGTTATCTTAATGGAAAAATAAAAATGTTGAGTCTTGAAATGCAGTGACATAAACACTATTTTGAAAGTGTTTTATTGTACAAAAGTAATAAAACATAAAAAATACTCACTTATATTGCCATAACCACACTGATCTGGAGAATAAAGTTAACATGTTATTATGCTGAACTGCTTGAAAATAAACTTTAATCCAGAAAGAAGGCCGTCTCTCTAGTGCCATCTATTGGCAGTAACTTCGCATTCATTCAAATCCCATTAAAACAGCTTGAAATATGACAGGGGATTTAAGCCAAGCCATAAATTAAAATAACTTAAAACACGTGTAGTACATGCTAATAAATCGACTATTTGTCAGATTATCTACGTTTATTAAAGTAAGCAATGAACAAAGGCCATAGTTATTGCTATATAGACCTGGGAGGAGCTGCAGAAATGCAGAATAATAATGAACAGTCGCTCACACACCGACTATCCATGATGGGGGCAATTGCTTAGTAATAAACTGCACATTGGATAAGAACCAGTTCACACCATTACGCAGAAAAATCACAGTACCATACATGGGGGAATGCTCAAGTGCAAAAATACTGATAAACAATCACTCTCCTGCCTAGTATCCATGAGGGGGTGATTGCTACTAGTTGCACATAGATAAGGCTTATATAGGGTACAAGAAATGTGGTTACGTGTGGTGTACCATGCAAAAATTTATGACACCCATAATATTCAATTGAGCGGGTTCCTCAGCACTTTTTAAGTGCTCAAAACAAAATACTAACAACCTTACTACTAACAACATTATTGCCTTTGTATCACAGGGCAATAATGCTTAGAGAAAGAATATCAAACATGAGGTTTTAGTTATATATTTATAACTATATTTAGTTAGATATTTTGGCCAAAATACGTAAGCGTGCAACTCAAGTGAAGGGTCCTTAGTGTCTTTGGAGTTGCGTAACTAACCTTTCTACCAATTCTCAAAAAATTTGAGAAAAAGGGCCCTACTTTAATATACACAGATATGAAGAGCACAAATCACAAGCAATGCAATCTCCTTTCACAGACTCTGGGTGTCCCACTTTTCTGCATATCTTGGGTCACTTTGGTCCTATAGTGGTGGCTATTCTTTAACTAATTGTATTAGATTTGTGGTCAATTAGACATCAGCAAATGATCCTGAAAAGTGTTATTTTTCACAGATTTATAGTTTATTCAATATTAAAAACTTTCACTGGCACCTTATGTGAACGCCCACTTAGAGCGTAGGGGTCACTTTCAGCTTTTGGTTGAACAGTTAATGGCACACCAATATATGTCACGCTGACACCAGGCTTCTCTTTATCACTGGCCTCAGCCAGCCTTATTCAGACACCGGTACAAGAAACAAAAATTAACAAAACTCTCGGCCGTCTAGCCACTAACTAAACATAAGTAGAGACCTTCTCTATTAGTGGGCCCAGCCTATTGCCGAGCACCACAAACACAATACTCACAGTCCAGTACGCTGTAGAGGCTTCCCTCAAGCCAATGGGGGCCAGAACCCTTCCCCCAGCTCTGCTATTCCAAACATCCAGGTAGCAACCACACCCACAGATCACCTGGAGTACCAGGCTTTTCATAGGCCACCAGGGACCTGCACAAAGCCTGCCCTGTAGGCACCGACCCAATGCTTTGCCTACTCCTGGTAAGAGTCCTCTCGGGTCAGCTGAACCAGCCGTACTAATGTTAAATATCTGCCAAGCACTTACTGTGGTTGACAACACACATGAATGACTCCTACTCCATCAAGATCAGGTAACCTTGGTGACGTGTTGTTTGCCGGTGTCCTGCTTTATACCACTTAGTGGCAGAAACATGCGACCACCACACTTAACATAACCAGACTGTCTTTCCTGATGTCTGTGGTTAAACTACAATAGTCTGGGTCTATGGCACCTCTTGGTATTGAATTCTATAATGTAAATGTTAATTATAAAAAATACTTAAATTTATACAATTTTACAAACTTAGACAACAAACCAGTTAAAATTACTTTGCCTCTTTCCAACATGTGATATTTTCATACAGTCTTAAAAAAAAAACAAAGCATATCCTCTTGAATCCTATGGTTTTATGTATCAGGACATAATAAAAAATTTCTGGTCCTCAGAAGGTCTTAGGTAAATACAACATCAGCTGAATGGCAACATGTCAAATTTCTCATATCATTATTTAACATAAAGGGAGCCAAAATGGAAAAGCCGTGTATGAAAAACCAAGCACACCTCATGAATCAATATTAATCTCTTCCATATGACTATATCAATCTCCTGCATCTCTCAGGAGGACTTTTGGCCCATCCTTCTTTACAGTGTTGCTTCGTTTTTGGACATTTTTGAGATTTTCTTTACCACAGTTTTTTAAAGGTGCCCCAAAAAACTTTTTTTGGGTTGAGGTCGGGGCCCTATAAAATTGATTTGAAAACTCATTGACTCTTTTCTTCTTCAGACATTCTTCTATATATTTGCTTTTGTGCTTGGGATCATAGTTCTGTTGCATGACACCATTTTGACCAAGCTTTAGCTGTTCGATAGATGGTCTTATATTTGACTTAAATACTTTGGTCTATAGGTAAGGGCATGGTTAACTCAATGACAGTAAGGTAAACAATGAATTCTGGCTGCAATAAAAAAAAAAACATTCAAATCATCACCCCTTCAGCACTATGCTTGTTGGTAACTATTAGGTGTTTGCACTGATATAGTGTGTTTGGTTAAAGAGGTTGTCTCACTTCTGTGTTTCTTGTCTGCTGGCTCATTGCAGATTTCAAAAAGGGGCTGATTCAGCATGCAGTGGCTGGACGGATTTCAATACAACTGACCGACGTCACCTCCTGTTTTCTATCTACATGCGTGCTTCTAATGCTGCCATGATAACATTACCGAGCAGAATTGGGACGACAAAGCAGAGAACAAAGCTCCTGCATATAATTCTTTACAGTGCAGTAATGGTAGAGAGCAACAAACTGTCAAACAGATAAAGTTGGCTTCAGAAGACAGTGAACAATTTGGGTCAGCCCTAGAGATGCCATGGGCCTTAGAATTCTGGTTTATTGGCAAATCTGGTTAATTTGGACACACCCTAAAAAGTATTTTAATGCACATGAAAAACATGTTTTTTTGGTGTAAAATCTGGAAAGTCTAAATAAATCAGCCAAAATATCAGGAAGAAAATTGTGGACTTGCACAAGTCTGGTTCATCCTTGGGTGCAATTTCCAGATACCTGAAGGTGCCTCGTTCATATGTACACAATTATACGCAAGTACAAACAAGATGGAAATGTCTAGCCATCATAAAGCACAGGAAGGAGATGGGTTCTGTGTCTCACAGATTAATGTTCTTGGTCCGACATGTGCACATCAACCCAAGAACAAAAGCAAAAGACCTTGTGAAGATGCTAGCGGAAGCTGGTAAGATTGTATCATTATCCACAGTGAAACGAGTACTGTATCAACATGGGCTGAAAGGCCACTTTGCCAGGAGAAACATGTGAACAGCCAGATTAACATTTGCAAATGCACACAGGAACAAAGACCTACATTTCTGGAGACCTGTCCTGTGGTCTGACAAAACTAAAATTGAACTGTTTGGCCATAATGACCATCCCTATGTTTGGAGGAAAAAGGGAGAAGCTTGGAAGACTAAGAACACTGTTCCATCTGTGAAACACAGGGGTGGCAGCATCATGTTGTGGGGTTGTTTTGCTGAAGGAGGGACTGGTGAACTTCACAAAATAGATGGCATCATGAGGAAAGATTATGTGGCAATACTGAAGCAACATCTCAAGACATCAGCCAGGAAGTTAAAGCTTGGGCAGAAATGGGTCTTCCAAATGGACAATGACCTGAAGCATACTGCCAAACTGGTTACAAAGTGGCTTAAAGGAGTTGTCTCCCTTCAGAGTTTCAGAGAATGCATGAATGAAATACTCTGCCACTTCCTGGTTCAGACGGACTCATTTGCATAAGCTCCATGCTTGTACAGCTCTGTGCTCCTTAGTGCTTTCAGTTGCTAATTAGATCAGATTTGCTTCTCAAACTACTAACAGGACTTCTTATCTGATCCCCAAAACAAAAGCCCTAATTACAGTGCTGTTTATTTTACATAAATCAAGCTTTTTACTGCTGAGCAGCACAGGACACTGCCAGGACCTGTGTGATGACATCACTCACATGTTTATCTCATTGAACAAACAGCAGGGGGAGAATTGTTTACAGGTCCATTACTGAGGGAACTGAAATAGCCAGGGAGGTCATAAACGCACTGGTCTCTCCTTAGGGAAAACCGAGGAACCAAGCAATAGATTTGGAAAAGGTCTTTATTTTGTGTTCCCGACAATTTGAAAGCTATTCTTTGTAGCGAGACAACCCCTTTAAGGATAACCAAGTCAATGTTTTGGAGTGGCCATCACAAAGCCCTGATCTCAATCCTAATGAAATTTATGGGCAAAGCTGAAAAGGCTGGTGCGAGCAAGGCGACCTACAAACATGGCTCGGTTACACCAGTTCTGTCTGGAGAAATCATTGAAAATTCCTACCAACTATTGTGAGAAGTTTGTGGAAGGATATCCAGAATGTTTGACCCAAGTCATACAGTTTAAGGGCAATGCTACCAAATACTAATGAAATGCATATAAACTTTTGACTTTGCAGAAAGTAATAAAAATACCTTAAAAAAACTCTTCTTCTCATTATTCTGGCACTTGACAAATATAAATAATTTTGGTAATCGTAATTGACCTAAAACAGGTAAGGTTTATTCTGATTTCATGCCAGATAGTGAGAAAAACATGAATATATGTCTTTTTATATAGTGTATGTAAACTTTTGGTTTCAACTGTATGTTAGTGCATGCGCTTCTATTCCCAGTCCTGGCCACAGACATTTCTAATACTTTACTTGTATCAGAACGGTTCCTGACATCTATTACCAGTCCCACCTATAGCGACACAGCAGGAATCCTGAGAGAAGAAAAAGATGAAGACTGGGGAAAAGGTAGTGAATTAATAACCACACTACATTATAAAAGTTTTTTTAGAAATAAGTGACTGAGCTGTTTATCAGCAATCGCTGATGTGGGAATACCCCTTTAACTCCCTCTGGAATCTATGAAACTAACAAAACAAAAATTAAAAATTTTGCCTGTTGTTTCAGGAGTGACCACTTGAGGGCAACAGAAGGTCACTTTTTAGTTTCAATGCTGTAAAATCCATATAGGTATCCAAATGTGTTGCTTTTTCTCCCCTCACTGATGGCAGCATAGATAAGTGATAGACATGTTTCCACTGGTCTGTCACTCGTTCTGTGACAAAGCAGTTTTGGAACATTTACTTCACAAATATGACAGTGCCTGCTGTGTGCCGCCAGAGATGTGTCCACTTTATTCATTAGTAGCCACTAACCTCGCCCAGCCACTGCTGGTTGCTAGCTTTATACCTTTCACAGTAATAGAAAACTCACCTATGGCACAGCCTGCAACATGCTCTAAGATATGAGAAGTAAATGCTTTAAAACTGCTGTACATTACGCAATAAGAGGCCATTGGAAACAGGAACTGAGGGCCACATGTATGAACCTGTTTAGGTCTAAAACTCACTATTTTGCCCATAGTAACCTATGGGCAAAAAAGTGAGTTTTAGACCAAAACCGTTTCATACATGTGGCCCTTAGTGAGGGCAGTATAGGAAATCTAACAGGTCCCCTTTGAAAGAAAATGTAACCTGGGTTAGAGATGTTGATAATGCTCACAAATAAGTGAGAGTTTGAGATGATAGCAGTCCCTAGAGGCATTGATAAAGTCCTAAAACATCTGGTGGGCTGAGGGCCTCTGTGTTACATTTTGCTCAGTAGGGCTGGGTTCACGCAACATTTTTCACAGTATATGAACTGTGGCATGTATTTTTGTGGATAAAAACACTTATGTTCCGGTCACTAATTTTTCATATAGATTCTGTCCATTACCTCAGCAGTCACTGTGTAATGAAAACCAGCGCTTCCAAATTTGCATCTTCAGAAGCACTCAGCTATGTGTGATGGTGTAATACCTCTAAATAATACAGTCACCAAATAATGCATCTATACATAGGGCAAATAAACCACACATGTTACCATCCTATTGTTACTACAAAGATCTCGCGATACCAAAACCAAAAATCCCAATAATACAACTACCTAAGACTAAATAATACTGCTAGACCATGACCACATGAGACAACCACATGTGTCTACCAGTTGTACACAGGTGCTCTGCAGACATAAAAGTGATTACAATTAAGTTACAGCCAGTAACTCACAGGTGAAGTCTTCTCTGATGAGTCGTTCCCTTCCCGTTTCTTTTACTCTTGGTCTAAACAACCATGATGACTTCTCCCGGCGACGACTTGTCTCTGCAGAATTTATCACACAAACATCTTAGAATCCTCACATTTTTAGTACCTTCCTCCCCATTCCCTATCTCTGTACAAACTCCCTATAGGGTGGTAGGTAGAAGTGGGAGTTATGTGGTGGTGGAGGCACACCACCATATTTTGCATTGGCACAAGGCCATATATTACAATGGATGCAGGAAGGAGCAGGAGGGTGGTACAGGCCATAGCTTACTGGCACAACTGTTGATTTTGCGAGTTTTTCCACCTACAAAGAATGAAGAGGTCTGTAATTTTTATCATAGGTACACTTCAACTGTGAGAGACAGAATCTAAAAAAAATTCCAAAAAATCACATTGTATGATTTTTAAATAATTAGCATAATTAGCATTTAATTTGCATTTTAAAGCATGAAATAAGTATTAGATCACCTACCAACCAGCAAGAATTCTGGCTCTCACAGACATGTTAGTTTTACATTATGAAGCCCTCCTATTCTGCACTCATTACCTGTACTAATTGCACCTGTTTAAATGTGTTACCTGTACAAAATACACCTGTTCACACACTCAATCAACCAAACTCCAACCTCTCCACCATGGCCAAGACCAAATAGCTGTCTAAGGATTACAGGGACAAAATTATACACTTGCTCAAGGCTGGGATAGGCTACAGGAAAATAGGCAAACAGCTTGGTGAGAAGGCAACAACTGTTGGTGCAGTTATTAGAAAGTGGAAGAAACACAGTCTACTTCAGTCTAAGGCTCCATTTAAGATCTCGTCTTGTGGGGAAGAATGATCCTGAGAAAGTTTAGAAATCAGCCCAGAACTACATGGGAGGAACTGTTCAATGACCTGATTAGAGCTGGGATTGCAGTCTCAAAGATTACAGTTAATAACACATTATGCCGTCGTGGATTAAAATCCTGCAGGGCATGCATGGTCCCCTTGCTCATGCCAGCACATGTCCAGGCCCATTTGAAGTTTTGGATGATCCAGAGGGGGCATGGGAGAAGGTCAAGTGGTCAAATGAGACCGAAATGGAACTTTTTGGTATCAACTCCACTTGCCGTGTTTGGAGGACGAAGAAGGATGAGTACAACCCCAAGAACAATGTCCCAACCCTGAAGCATGGGAGTGGAAAAATCATACTTTGGGGATTCGTTTCTGCAAAAGGGACAAGACGACTGCACCGTATTGAAGGGAGGATGGATGGAGCCATGTATCGCGAGATTTTGGCTAACAACCTCCTTCCCTCAGTAAGAGCATCGAAGATGGGTCATGGCTGGGTCTTCCAGCAGGACAATGACCGAAAAACACACAGCAATGGCAACTAAGGAGTGGCTCCGTAAGAAGCATTTAAAGGTCCTGAAGTGGCCTAGCCAGTCTCCAGACCCAAAACCAATTGAAACTCAATGTAGCCCAGCGACAGCCCAGAAACCTGAAAGATCTGGAGAAGATCTATATGGAGGAGTGGGCTAAAATCCCTGCTGCAGTGTGTGCAAACTTGGTCAAGAGCTACAGGAAATATCTGACCTCTAGAATTGCAAACAAAGGTTTCTGTACCAAATATTAAGTTCTGTTTTTCTATTATATCAAATATTTATTTCATGCAATAAAATTCTAATTAATTATTTAAAAATCATACATCACATACATACATTTTCTGGATTTTTTTAGATTTTGTCTCTCACAGTTGAAGTTTACCTGCAATAAAAATTACAGACCTCTCCATTCTTTGTTGGTGGGAAAACTTTCAAAATCTACAGTGTATCAAGTACTTATTGTCACAGTTCCCATGCCCATGTCCCTGTTGCGGCCCCTGTCCCTGTTGCTAGTGTGTACTCACCTGTCCTCGCTTTTGCTCCAGTCCTCGCTGCTGCCGGCGTCCTGTGCTCATACATGCCTTCCCCAGAGGGCTGAGATTTAAAGAGAGAGTACTTAATTGCTTGGCCGATGACCTATTACCACCTGGTAGTTAAGAAACTTCCTGCCTGAGCTCTGGGTCAGTTTGTTGATATTTGGTGATGTCTCCAAACTGAGCCTGACTTCAGGTTGCTGTCTCACAGGCTGCAAAGTCTAAGGTACAGTAACTTACGTCTTGTGGCTTAGATAAGGCAAGGGTCTGGCGGCATGATGAAACTATATCATGCTGTCAGTGCCGCTCACTCCCAGGGCAGATTGCCAGTCTGGGCCAGGTTCTGGGCAGCAGTCGTTTTAAGTTTCTTAAAATACGCCAAAAAGTGGCAAATTTTTGGCAAATCGTGTTGCAGGCACACTAAATATGGGCTTAAGACACACTGCTTGACATGAATCTGTGACTGGAATTGGAATTGGCTGTAGGTGAAAGTGTGCATGACCACAATGTGATACAATGCACCAAAATCTGCGCCATAAATGCGCCAAAATTCTGGCGTTGAGAGTAGGTAAAAAAAAAAAACTGGTCAGAAAAGTTAGACAAGTCTAAAGCCACCTCAATTTATCAAACAGCATGAGCCACTGTGATAAATGTGGCCCATTTTTAGACTTCCTGTCTAGGTTCACACTGTCTAACTTTTAGACAGTAAAAGTGAATGAGGGCAATTGTGATTACACAATAGTCAAGATGTCACACCATGACTAAATCACACACTAAACTGTCAAATCCTCTTAGGATCCAATACTGGCTTTGTGTATTAAAAAAAACTGCACTAAACGTATGTAAATCCATCTGATTTTGAAACAGTGTTTTCTCTATGCTGTATGACACAATACTCTGCTACACTGTAGCATACAGGTGTGACTGAAATAAACAGTGTGATAGCACCAATGATCATGCACTAAGACAAAATAGCTGAGGAGATGATGCTGAGCCAGCTTACCACCCGGGACCTCCTTCATGAGCCACAAGCTGACGACATCAAACGTAGGAAATGGTCATAATAAAGTGTATTTGTGACTAGGAAATTGAATGCAGTACATTGGCTTTCAAGGAGAACTTTGGGATGGGTGAAAAACACTATACAAATGGACAAATGGGGTTGTTTCACCACTCTGTTTCACAGAGCCACAAACAGCATTAGATTCATTCTTCCTGACTCTTTCTGGTTGGGCTGTGGGTGATTCTATAACAGTGATTAGCATCAGCTTTGTATTCCCAGCTCCTCTAATTACACTGACATGAGCAGGAGATGTTATCTATAGTTGCAAATCACAGAAAAATGGGACATTATTTAATCAAAAACACAACCACAAGGTCATACTTACAGCTCAATGACTGGACTAATGAGCTTCTGCTCATTAGTTATCTGCACCTGTTTTATCTTTCCCAAGTAGCACAAGGGCTTTTATTGCCTCCTACTGGATTCAGTCTATAGTCCAGCCATTGAGCTGTAAGTATGGCCTTGTGGTTGTGTTTTTTATCTATAGTGTTGAGGGCTTCAGAGCTCACTGTTAATCAAAAGTAATTAATTAATTTGTTTGTTAGAGATAACAAATTCAAGCTCTCAAGCTGTTGTGGTCCTGTGGGCCGACTTGTGGTGACTTTACTTTCAGCTATCAGATAAGACAAAGAGCAGAGAAAGCAGGGGAGAACAGGGTTGTGACCAGAGAAAATCGTGTGCACTCAGAGCAGATAAAAATGTCTCTTCGGGTTTGACTTCATTCTACATAGAGATTATTTACTCTACAGCATGATGTCTGTGTGAAAAGTCCAAAAGAGATTACATTTGCCTTGTAGACTCCTATGGCTCTGGTGAATTGTATATTGGGGTATTCAGACGAATTCCTGCAACCCGTGATCAAAACGTGATGCGTATGGGGGGAGAAAATGGTTCTGTACGGTTTCCATTCTGCTTTTTTCTAAATATGTTTAAAGGAGTTATCCTCTTTTTTATGTCTTTACAGTGTTTTTATTTATTATGTATGGAACAGGAAATCACACAATTTTCTAATATACATGTATTAAAAATTAGAATCCTATACCTTTTATTTTATTAATGTGCTAGGCCCTATCGAGAAAAAAAAAGGAGCAGCGCACATTTCTGTCTATAGTAATGGCTCCGGTGGAATAACTGTATGGACAAAGCAGTTATGTGACCATCACATATCATGTGACCCCTGGTATCCAGGTAACAGTAGGTTATTGAGGAGCAGAACCTCTCCAATATTACTGTCTCCAGCAGTGTCTTATCATATGACCATCACCTATCATGTGACCCCTGGTATCTAGGTAACAGTAGATTGTAGAGCCGAACTTCTCCAATGTTACTGCCTCCAGCAATGTCTTATCATGTGACCATCACATATCATGATATCCAGGTAACAGTAGATTATAGAGGAGCAGAACTTTACATTATTACTGCCTCCAGCAGCGTCTTATCATGTGACCCATGGTATCCAGGTAACAGTAGATTGAAGAGCAGAACTTACTTCTCCAGTATTACTGCCTCCAGCAGTGTCTTATCATGTGACCATCACATGTCATGATATCCAGGTAACAGCAGATTATAGAGGAGCAGAACTTCTACAGTATTACTGCCTCCAGCAGCATCTTATCATGTGACCATCACATATCATGTGACCCCTGGTATCCAGGTAACAGTAGATTGAGGATCAGAACTTCTTCAGTATTACTGTCTCCAGCAGCGTCTTATCATGTGACCACCACACAGGTCATGTGACCCCTGGTATCCAGGTAACAGTAGATTATTGAGGCGCAGAACTTCTCCAGTATTACTGCCTTCAGTAACATCTTATCTATTCTGTCAGTGTCGGTGGAGAAGGTGCTCATGTTTAATCTCTTGCTTCATCTTTCTGCTTTTTTTTCCAGTTAGCTTTATTAACAACATAACATCCCATGGAGAGACAGCAGTTATACAAGTAACTATACACAGTGAAGAAGTTACTATAGGGTATGTTCACGCAGCGTATTTCAATATGTTTTTTTTTTTGTCAATCCCAAAAACATATTGAAAAACGCCACGTAAAACGTATCCAAACACATACCCAAAGTCTGCTGTGGGTTTGGATATGTTTTCTGTGCAGCATAAATACACCCTATAGTTTTAAATAAAGTGTCTGCTGTGTAAAAGCGATCAAGAATTGACATGTCTGTTAAACGCATCTGAAAGACGCACATAAAACACGTATCATCTGAACAACAATGTGTGTTTTACATTGCTTTCTATGTAAATCACACTGAAGATTGTTGAACGCGTTTTGGGGACCGTTTTTCAGAACGTAAAACGAAATCGAAAACATATTCAAAAAAACGCTGTGTGAACATTCCCTTTCTAACTAGATTAATTATTCTACCATTTTAAAGAGAACCTGTCACATAGGTTATGCCCCCCTTGCTGAGGCCAGCACAAGCTAGTGTCAGACCTGCTGTTTCCAGCACTGTGCCCCTTATTCTGTAAGATTATGTAGTTTTCGTGTATTTAATACTTAAATCCCACCTCAACTGACAAACCTATTAATTTGAATAGGTAGAAACATCAGAATAACTGTCAGTGGGTGGGGCGAACATCTACTCATGAATAAGATTTGATGGGTAAATGCTCTAAAACTACAGCATCTTACAGAATAAGGGACACAGTGCTGGAAACAGCAGGTCTGACACTAGCTTGTGCTGTCCTCAGCAAGGGGGGGATAACCTATGTGACAGGTTCCCTTTAAGCTACCACATAGATGTCATGTGAACCTGCTGCTAACTGACTGCCAGGAGGTCACATGATTTGTACAGTTAACCCTTGGCAGCCATAACTTAGATAAAGATGTGGGCTATACCATTTTTTATTTCTAGGTAGATGACAGCTGCAGTGATATACATGTGCAGAATTTTTTTTTAAATAAACTTATACTAAAAAATTGTGTTTCCTATGATATACATAAAAAGTAAAGCTATATTAAACACATTTTAATGTGGACAACCCTTTTCATTTCAAGTTTCAACTTAGGTCTGGTTTAAATCTGTGTTAAAGGTTTCATTCAGAGCCTCTGTCTGAGAATCTGTCAAAATTATGGAAAAAAGTAACATACATGCTTCTCTAATTTTTCCATTAAAAAAACAGACACCACAACTGAAACCTGACAGAACCCTTTTGTCACATACACATTTAACAGAACGTGACGTGAGAGCCATTATAAAAGGGTTAAATTATTTCCACTCAATCTTATTTGCACTCACCTTCCACTCAGGTGGCAAATTGAGCATAAATCACACCCCAACACAGTCCAGGCACCCCAAAATATACACTGCCACCACCTTCCTTAAAGGGAATTTATCGCTTCATCAGTTCGTTTGTTTCAAAGTATTTTCAATTTCTCAGCTCTACACAGCCCGCTGCGTTTCTGCCCCTCCCATTGGGGTGTTTCTTAACTAACGGGTGAGGAGATCATCCCGCCATCTCGGTTCATGCTGGCTCCCGATTCCCCCCCTGTCTGAGTCCACATCTCACTGTTCCTCTCCCTGCAGTCTTATTTTGTAAGAGCTGTTTAAATACCACATACCTGCATTCAATCTAGACAGTCTTCTATGAACTCAGTCTTCTATGATCTCTTCTCCTCTCTCAGCTGAAGGTTTGTTACAGTTGAATCCAGTGTTTCTATGAACGGCACAGATCTCCCTTCTATGCAGGATTTTGCTGTTTTCTGGTTGTAGAATCAGCTGCAATGTGTTTCTGCTGGGTGTGCAGAGTGAAATTGCTACGGCCCCTTAATCTGAGTGAGAGAAGCAGGGATCGAGGCACATTTCTGCTGTTTTCTGATTGTAGAAGCCCTGCAGTGTTATTGTGTTTATTCTGGCTATGCAAAGTGAAATTCCTGCTGGTCTCTTACTCTGAGTGAGAGAGACAGGAATGCTCGCTCCCGTGAATCCCGACTGGGGGCCTGACAGAATGTAAATTAGCAGAGCCATCAGCCAACCACAGGACAGGAGGAGGAATCCGACCAGCACTGGGGAACTGTGTTTACAGAAACAGAAGATAAGGGCGACTGTGAAAACAAGAACGCATTGCTAATGACATCCAATTGCAAAGTTGTTTGTTTTCAATGTCCCCTTATTCTTAAGACCATTTAATGAAATGATAAAACCCCTTTAATAATTAAAATCAGAGGAAAAGGAACTCACCAGCACCTACAGAGTTAAAACAGTCTAATCAAGCACTGCTCTCCATCAGTCACAGGGTTAAACACTAGCACACTTCTCTCCAGCCATCACAGGGTTAGACACTTTGATCAAGACTATGGATTCTTACAGCAATTAAGGACCAAACTAATTAAAGATTTAAGCTTTAAAAGAAAAAAGGTGCAATGCATACATAAAATACAATAAAAAGATGCAATAAGGTGACATACTGTACATACGTCCAATAGTAGTTCTAAAATAAAAGGGATAAAGTGCAGAAAACGCCCAAGACTTAAATATGTAGATGTTCGTCTGTCCTGGCGCAAGGAAGGAATTAGGAGGCAGCTCAGCTGATGGCTGACTCCCAGGCTGTGAATGCAGTTTTCCCTTGGAAAACATATTTTATATCCTGAACAATCGGTTCAGGTTTAGGAGCTGTAAATTAGCTCATTAGGGTAACTTTTTGTCCCTGAGTGGCTGATTAGGTGATCAGGGGGAAGATAAAAGAATAAGTTTTACATGTCGCTTGATTGATCCCTTGTGGTGTGGCTTGGAGAGAAGACAGTGTTGGATGTACAGACCCTCGTCAGCCATTCTTTGAAGTAAATGAAACTCCAGGCCCTATGTCAAAAATTGCAGTTTGGAAATAACTTGTCACCCCCAATAAACAAGTTAATGGTTTATGAATGGAAGTTAATTATGCTTGAATAAAACAGCTTGTAGACAGGGAATACACATAATCGATCTGTGGTGAGGGTGGGGGGTATACATAAACATAACACATTTTCCTGTTACACCATATTTACAATACACATTTCTATGACACCTACCACCTTTATGATGCGACATGGGAAATTGACTTGCAGGTCATTTCACAAACCTACACGGCACGAAGTCTAGGTAGATAGCCTTTCATTCCCACCACTGTGACAGTTCTCCAATGCCAGGCTCTATGGCTTTCCGAGGCCCTGTGAAAGTCTGATTTTGGAGCACGGGCGCCATAATGGGATCAGTGTCAGTTATCTCCCCTTCTATTTGGGGACTAACATATATCATGTGTTTAAATGCATTCACTGGGAGGCTAATATCACACATTATAGTTGTAGGTACATTAACTCTGCAATCGGTATCTGGATGCTTACATACTACACGCACTGGTGAATAATCTTGGCAGAGTTGGATGCAACATTTTGGCAGATAATACCACAACCTATAGGTTTACTTTAATCTGCTGGGCTGTGTATATACACTGTGTTCCAAATTATTATGCAAAAAGTGTTTAGGAGTGATAAGGTAAGAATATTTTTGTTTGTCAGTTAAACTCATTGATGGTGATGTGTGTCAGGGCTCTTTATATCACTGAAAGCATTTGCAGACACCTGTGCTAATTAGTTTGGCCGGGAGTGTCCAATTAAAGGCAAGACTACTTAAGAAGGCTGTCCCACAGTATTAAGCAGCCTACATTTTCAGCCAAAATGTGAAAGAAAAGGGATGTGTCGGCTGCTGAGAAGCAACAAATTGTGGAGTGTTTAGGTCAAGGCATGACTACAATCAACATTGCCAAGACACTTCATCGTGATCATCGCACAATCAAGAAGTATGTAGCTGATTCACAGCACACACGTGTGCATGCTGATAAAGGAAAAATGAGGACTCTTTCCAACAGGCAATTATGTCAGGTTAAAAGAGCAGCTGCAAAAATGTCTTGTCATAGCAGCAGACAAGTGTTTGAAGCTGCTGGTGCCTCCAACGTCCCCCAAACAACAAGATGCAGGGTCCTTCTGAGGTTTGCAGCTGTGCGTAAGCCATCCTGTCAACCTCCTCTATCCACTGCACACAAGCAGAAATGGCTCCAGTGGGCCAAACAATACATGAAGACTGACTTCAAAACAGTTTTGTTCACCGATGAGTGCCGTGCAACGCTCGATGGGTCAGATGGATGGAGTGGAGGATGGCTGGTTGATGGACACCCCATGCAAACACGGCTACGGCGCCAACAAGGAGGAGGTGGAGTAATGTTTTGGGATGGAATCATGGGGAGAGAGATTGTCGGCCCCTTTAGGATCCCTGAAGGTGTAAAGATGAACTCCGTAATGTATGTGGAGTTTCTCAAACAGCACTTCCTGCCATGGTTCAAGAAGAAGAACTATGCATTCCGCAGCATTATCATACATAATAATGCACCGTCTCATGCTGCAAATAACACATCTGCATCTCTGGCTGCTATGGGCATAAAAGTGGACAAACTTATGGTGTGGCCCCCATGCTCCCCTGATCTCAACCCATTGAGAACCTCTGGAGCATCATCAAAAGGAGTGTCTATGATGGTGGGAGGCAGTTCACATCTAAGCAACAGCTCTGGGAGGTTATTCTGTCCTCATGCAAAACAATTAAAGCAGAAACTATCCAAAACCTGACAAATTCAATAGATGAGAGAGTTCAGAAGCTCATTTCGAACAAGGGGTCCTATGTGCACATGTAACATCACCTAGAATAAAGTTTTGACTTGAAAACTGTTTTATTTCAGTTTGTAATAACCTGCTAATGCTTATAATTTCCCAAATGACCATTTTTTGGTTCCTTATAAAAATGAAAAGGTTTAGAACATGCATTTTGAGTGAATTTTTATTTTTTTATAAAATATACTTTTATCATAGGCAGTTTGTTCAAATACCTTTCAATTATACTCTAATAGTTGATGACTGGAAAATTACAATGACTGCAATTCATATAGGTAATTTTGGAAAATAAGAGAAAATATTATTTGCATAATAATTTGGAACACAGTGTATGTATACACCCTCAGGTTTGGATAAGTTATCATTTTCCACAACAGTCTGCAGTACATTAGCAGGCTTAGATGCATCTGTATCTTGCACACCAGCTTTAAATAAGTCTGTGTTTTTCCCAGCAGGCTTAGGCACAGTGGCATTAAGCGCAACAGACTGAGATAAGTTAACACTGTCTGCAACAGTTAGAGATACTTCCGGAGGCTTAAATACAGTACATCTTTAACCTACACACCACTATAGATACAATTGGGTCTTTCCCAGCAGTCCTAGACACAGTGGCATTACCCACAACAGGCTGAGATGGTGGAAGGTCAGAAAAAATTTCCAAGGATTAGATAACATGCCCCAAAGTGTGTCAGTGGATTTGTATCCTGGGAGTGGGGTTGTGATGAAATGCTACCCCTCTCAAGTTGTGCCATCTGGAGCTGGAACTCTAGCGATCTGCGGCTTCCCCCTGGGCTTTTTCCTTTTCTGCGGGCCTTTCTCCCCAACCACATTCGAAAACAGAAAGCCTGTTGGTACTGGGGGGGAAATCAGCGGGCAGGGGGCAACCCCGTGTCACGGGCCCCAAACGTTGTTAAGCCATTCTAAGAGAGAAACCCCATCCCCTCCCTGAAAACTTTTTGCTGGGGGAAAAATCCTCAGGGGGAAAACGATCCTAAGCAATGTCCATTTTTTTGGCCCCCCCTAAACGGTGCTAGATTTTGCTTAGGTTCCCGGGTGGATATTTGGCTCCAATTTTTTGCCCATCAGCTCACGGATCAACAGGTCTTTCATCTTGTCAGTCATATCAATCCCTCTCAACTCAAGGAGGAAAGAAAAACAGGGAAGGCAAAACTGTTTGCAGGTATGTGAAAGTAAGCACTGTTGTAGTGCTTGAAAGGATACTTACAGTCCTTTAATGCAGGGCATAACTGCTTAAACCAGGCACTAATACGGTTTTTAAAAGTCAAAAATTTTCCCCCCGGGTGGGCCCCCAAATTTTGTCAAGGTTTCACACTTAAAAAACACAGATGTGAGGGCCACTGTAAAAGGTTTAATTTACTTCCACTCAATCTTTTTTGCACTCACTTTCGACTTATTTGGAAATTGAGCATAAATCATACCTCAACGCAGCCCCCGGGTCCCCAACAAAAATATGGCCACCCCCCTTCCCTTGAAAAAAATTAAAAGTGGGGGAAGGGCTACATTGGGCCCCCAAACACTGCTCAAAGGGTTATTTTAGGGGTTAAAAAACACTCTAAAAAACCCGCTTTAAAACAGTCACAAGGGGTTAAAAACCTTTTATCTAGACCCATGGATTCTTTAAGCATACAAGGGCCAAACTTATTAAAGTTTTTAGCTCAAATAGAAAAGAATTTAAAAAAATATATAAAATTTGAAAAGAAAGATACAATAAGTAGACATACAGTGAAGGAAATTATTATTTGATCCTTTGCTGATTGTGCAAGTTTGGCCCACAAAGACCCCGACAAAAAACAGTCCCCAAAAATTTTTTAAAGGGGAAAGGGTTTTTTTTAACATTGAGAGATAAAATATCCCAAAAAAAAATCCAGAAAAATTTACATTGGTTTAAAAAAATAAACTTAATTTTTCCCCCTTTTTCTGAGAGAAATAATATTTTATCCTCTTTCCAACCAACAAGAGTTCTGGCTCCTACAGACCAGTTAGATGCTCCTAAACAACTCATTACCTGCATTAAAGACAGCTGTCTTAAATAGTCACTTTTATATAAGACTCCTGTTCACAGACTCAATTAATCAGTCAAAAACTAACCTCTACAACATTGACAAGACCAAAGAGCTTTCTAAGGATGTCAGGGACAAGATCATAGACCTGCACAAAGCTGGAATGAGCTACAAAACCATAAGTAAGATGCTGGGTGAGAAGGAGACAACTGTTGGTGCAGTAGTAAGAAAATGGAAGAAGTACAAAATGACTGTCAATCAAAATCGATCTGGGACACCATGTAAAATCTCACCTCATGGGGTATCCTTGATCATGAGGAAGGTGAGAGATGAGCCTAAAGCTACACGGGGGGGACTTGTTAATGACCTCAAGGCAGCTGGGGCCACAGTCACTAAGAAAACCATTAACACAACTCACTGTATTTGGAGGAAGAGGAATTCTGCCTATGACCCGAAGAACACCATCCCCACTGTCAAACATGGAGGCGGAAACATTATGTTTTGGGGTTGTTTCTCTGCTAAGGGCACAGGACTACTTCACCGCAACAATGGGAGAATGGATGGAGGCATTTACTGTAAAATCCTGAGTGAAAACTTCCTTCCCTCCACCAGGACATTAAAAATGGGTTGTGACTGGGTCTTCCAGCAAGACAATGACCCAAAACATACAGCCAAGACAACAAAGAAGTGGCTCAAAAAGAAGCACATTAAGGTCATGGAGTGGTCTAGCCAGTCTCCAGACCTTAATCCCATAGAAAACTTATGGAGGGAGTTGAAGCTCCGAGTTGCCAAGTGACAGCCTCAAAATCTTAATGATTTAGAGATGATCTGCAAAGAGGAGTGGACCAAAATTCCTCCTGACGTGTGCAAACCTCATCATCAACTACAAAAAAGGTCTGACTGCTGTGCTTGCCAACAAGGGTTTTGCCACCAAGTATTAAGTCTTGTTTGCAAAATGCAAATAAATATATATAATTTACACAATGTGATTTTCTGGATTTTATTTCGGATCTTCTATCTCTCAATGTTAAAATTAACCTACCCTTAAAATTATAGTGTTCATTACAGTTCATTACGTTCTTTGTCAGTGGGCAAACTTACACAATCAGCAAGGGATAAATCGCGGAAAACCCCCAACACAAATGTAGATGATTGTAAGTCCTGGGGTAAGGAAAGAATTGGGACGCAGCTCAGGTGACAGCTGACCCCTAAGCTGTGAATGTAGTTTTCCCCTGGAAAACATATTTTATAACCTGAACAATCGTTTCAGGTTTCAGAGCTGCTCATCTGATAATTAGAGTAAATCATTGTCCCTGACTGGCTAATTAGGTGAAGATGAAGAAGGTGAAGGGGAAGATACAAGATTACCTAGTTTTACGGGTCCCTTGATGTACCCCTCGTGATGTGTTTGGAGGGATGATAAGTTTCGATGGCCAGACCCTTATTGCCATTCTTTGAAGTAGATGAAACTTAAGGCCCTATGTTAAAGGTCACAGTTTGGAGATAATCTGTCACCCCCAATAAAAGAGTTAATGGTTTATGATCAGGAGTTAATTATGCTTGAATAAAATAGCTTGTAAACAAGGAACACACATAATCAATCTGTGGTGAAGAGGTTGCACAGAATCAATCCGGAGTTACTGGAATATACTGTATACAACACATAACACCAAATACATAACACACATTTCAATGACATAGTCATTAGGGTTGGTCAAACACCCCTGGTTTCTGTCTTGAAACGAACCAGGCTCCACTTTTGCAATAAAGGCTCCAAACGAAATCTCCGATCTCAGATGTGAACGTGGTCTTACAAATACTGATGCAAAAAACTCACCAAAATACATGTGTGAATAAAGCCTAAGTCGATATCAACTTCCTTTATTAAAGGGGTTGCCTACCTCATACTAAAGTCATTTCAATAGCTCCAGGGCCCTAAGTAAAATAAAAAAAAGTCATACTTATTTTCTCCTGCACCCTGGTCTTCTGTTGACATGCTGTCACTACATCGATTGATCCTATATCAGTCCTGTTTTCACGGTTTTATTTTTGATTTCAGTGTTTACTGGCTATTACTGGCCTACAGTGATGAGCTGCTATGGACACCAGGTCTGTAGCTATAGCAAATAGAGCTGGCAGCCTATCAGGAGAGATAGAATAGGTTTGTAGCTATAGCAACCTGAGGAGCTGTTGCAGTCCATACAACAGGGAATATCTTGGAATAGGTAGGACAATGTTAATGTACACATATTGCAAAGTGACTTGTTTTTTCCAAGATCTTTAACATAAAAAGCAATCCTTGTAGTGAGCGAACCCCTTTAAGGACAAATGATTGCTGCAGCCAATCAGCAGCCACAGCATTTTTTTTTTGTTTACTTGGGGCCCAGGAGTTATTTAACCCTTTAAAGAGAACCTGTCACATAATTTTTGCCCCCCTTGCTGAGGACAGCACAATCTAGTGACAGACATGCTTTTTCCAGCTCTGTGTCCCTTGTTCTGTAAGGTGCTGTAGTTTTAGAGTATTTAATGATCAAATCTGCAGTTTTCAGCCAGAAAAGAGTCATAAAAAGAGTCAGTTTTACATGCCCCGCCCACCAGAGGCTAGCCACGCCCACCTCAACTGAAAAAGCTATTACTTTGAATAGAGTATAGGAAAAAAAGAGAAGAGTGCACAATAGTGAAGTATGAACAGACTGAAATTAATATTTCTATAAATATTGTGCTCACCTCTAGGAGTTGTGCATGTAGCTGAGGCAAAACTCTCATAAAAGTATAGTTCCTCCTTATAGGTTCTCCGTATAGGCAGCCAGGTATCCGTGAAGCCGCGTGTAACTCGTACACTCGGTATAAAATAGCAATCAGATAAAAAAATAACGGCACTGGGGCGCTCTTGGAGGGTAAAAAGTCAAACACCTTCCTTTTCAGGGTGTTTATTGTATACAAGAGAATGACTCATAAAAAACACTGTACACTTAACGCGTTTCGTATGGTATACCCATGCTTCATCAGAAGTATAAACTGACATTCAAAATAGCAGGTTCATATACTAGTCTAATTGGGCTTGATTGAGGTGTCTGTTCAATCATTGTACTTGTTACACATATACTTTCACTCAGCGATCCTCACTGGGTGATATTGAAGTCAATCACAGGACATCAAATTAAATTAATACATCGGTGTAAAGAAAGCTATTATTGGTTGATGGTAACATCAATCATGCTGACCCACAACAATAGTTTATACCGACATGATCGTGAGTTTTCATGCAAACAAACATTGATAGTGCAGTTTTGCATACAGTGTATAAATAACTAAATCGCACAAAGCAAAATCCAATAAAAATGTTTAGACCTCGTATATGTTGTTACTTCGGAATTAACCCCTTAAGGACCCGGCGGGTTATTTTTGGGTGACACGTTAGTTTTTTTGCGTAATCGGACCAGACTGTGTTCTACATAACCCCCATCCATATACTAATTTGAGGTATCCGTTGTTTGTGTTTGCATAATTAGACTAAACTTTATTATATATGACCCCTTTCTGTATGGGCTTTAGAATTATCCAACTTCTTCAGATGGATATCTATGTATAGCAATGTCCAGATGTCCTTATTGAAGAGAAATGCAATAGGTAGCAACTAGTGTTGAGCGATTTTTATCGACAAAGTTGAAATCGGCAAGGTTTTTATGGTGATCGAAATTTCCAGATCATGCAATAATTAAGGTTAAAATCTGTGCATCATCTATTAAGATCGCGCCTTTTTTGGTGCTTCCTGTAATTTTGGCGGCCAGCAAATGAGATTACAGAATAGAGCAGGGTGAGATGTGTGTGCGACGTCATGACTGGGATGTGTATGGTTGCGATTGGCTGGAAAAATCACATGACCTCGTTTTACATAGAACAGCGTTTCCTGTTTCAGCCACAGTGTCTCTCAGCGTCTCATAGGGATAGGACCTGCGCTCTGCCTGTGGCCAAACAGCTCAGCGAAATTAGTCTATTTCTGCACAGAGAAACTTCTACTATTAGCTGTGATCCTTCCAATTTAGTTAGATTAGAGATTTGAAGATTTTATGTAGTTAGCTAGGGGAAATTTAAAGCACATCTACCGCTGTAAATTCACGGGGTTGGAGCGGGGGTGGGGCCCCGCGGGCGAACACAGACAAGCTCTATCTATAAAGAACACTGGATAAATTTTCCCCCAAGACTTAGTATAGACATTGTAGGGGAATATCTTTTATTATTAACAGTTTTCTATTGAAATATTTCCTGGATATTGGGCAGCCTGAACTTATATTGGATAAACATCAATTTCTAGTAACTGCAGGTCTCTTTGTTAGCTGCAAAACTCCACTTTTAATTTTCATTTTACATTTCAGATAGGTGTTCAATTTTACCCATTAAAAACCTGTGACTGTTGATAAATCCACCTTGCACTTAAATTACAATCCAGCAATCTTGTAGTCAGCACAGGTTGTTTGTTGCCAAAAATAACGTTAATCGTACTAAAACATCACAGTAACGTGTTTTTTGACTTTGCGCCCCCCAGCACTGTTTCATTTGACGCAGCATCTACGTAAATCTTAAAACAGCAATTCTAATTCACCACAGTGAATTGAAAGGGGCAAAAAATACCGTTTAAATTTTATCAAAACATAACAGTTTACGTGTTTTTTTGACTTTTGCGGCACCCAGCACTGTTCATTGACGCAGCATCTACGTAAATCTTAAAACAGCAATTCTATTTTTCACCACAGGTTGAATTGAAAGGTGCAAAAAATACCGTTTATTATATCAAAACATAACAGTTACTTTTTTTTACTTTTGCGCACCCAGCACTGTTCATTGACCAGCATCACTAAATCTTAAAACAGCAAATTCTATATTTCACCACAGGTGAATTGAAAGGTGCAAAAATTACCGTTTATTATATCAAATCATAACAGTTTCGTGTTTTTTACTTTTTCGCCCCCAGCACTGTTCATTGTCGCAGCAAACTACGAAATCTTAAAACAGCAAATCTATATTTACCACAGGTGAATTGAAAGGTTTCAAAAAATACCGTTTATTTTATCAAAACTAACATTACGGTTTTTTTTGACTTTTGCGCCCCCACACTTTTTCAATGACGCAGCATCACGTAAATCTAAAAAAGCAATTCTAAATTTCACCACAGGTGAATTGAAAGGTAAAAAAAATCCTTTTAATTTATACCAAAACAAAACGATCTGTTTTTTTTGGGGACTTTTGCCCAGTCCAGATTTGTTGATAGACACCTTGCATTTAAAATTTTGAATCCAGAAATTTTTTTTTGATTGGGATTTGAAAATACTTGATTTGCCGTTTTTTAAATAAGAGACTTTCCAAAACTATTCATACCTTTCTCAAATTTTTATATTTCGAAATGGAGCAAAATGCGGGTGGTAAGCGAGCAAAAGGGGGTAGCACAGGGAGGAAAGGGGTCAGAAAGGTGCTCCTTCCCGTGCTGGGGACAACACGCATGCCCGCGGGTCTCAGTTGCAGGACCGTCAGGCCTGCATCGCTGGGCAGGCCCTGTAACAAGAACGAACATCGTCCCAATCTTTCCTTCATGTTAAGCAACCTCATCTAGCAGTCTTACCTCCCGTCCTCCCAGTCACGGCCAAAAAATGCTCATCACACACACTCCGTCCCAAAATGAACAGCCCAAATGCAACTCGGTCCCCCCCACTGTGATAACCCTTTTCTGAAGACCCCTTTGATGACAAAATGCGGTTTGGGGTCGAAGGCATGTTAAAAGATCAAGAGGAGATTTAGTCTGCTCTGACGCCCAGTTACTGATGCCACAGAGGAGGTGAAGGAAGCCTCAATCGGCAAAAACCCGGCGGTCGGAACGCCCTTTCAGTGCCCCCGCTTTTAGCCCCACTTCTGGATGCAAAAGTCAGGACGACCAATCACCTGTGTTTATGATGATGATGAAAGACGACATTGGGATCCATCCTGGGCTTTTTTCCCCAGAATTTGCTTGCGACGCTTTATCATGGGCGGGGAAGACGAGGGTGTGTCAATACGGGTCCCCGCCCCAAAAAGGGAGAGGGGGGTTTCGCAAAAAAGTCCGCTGAAAATGTTTTTTCCCCCCAGCCACGGTCGGGCGCAAACCCCGCCCCTTTCCGCTTTTTGGGCCCGTCAAAAAGGTCCTGACCTCTCAACCTGGGCCTTCTTTAAAGCAAGCCTCTGTTTCCCACCCAGCGATGCCCTAATGCCCCTTTGCCGAAACCAAAAAGTGAGGCAAGAACCTTAAGTGGTTAACCACCCCCAAACATGTCTGTCAAAAGCAGCGAATGCAAAAATTGAAATGGAGGGAACACTTGGCCAAAAAAGGCCAACCGACCCCGGGGCCCCAAAACCACTGTCACACCCCTCTGTCTTCGCCCCCTCCTCCTCCCCAAACCACCAACCCGTTCCTCACTCCCCATTCTCTCAGGGGCCCATGATCAGGGATCACCGCCGTTTCACCTCCACCTTTCGCCCAGTACCACCAGCCCACCAGAAAACCCACCAAACCCCTTCTCCTTCCGCCAGTTTGACCCCTCCCCCGTACAGCGGCCAGCTAGCACCACCCTTTCCTGTCTTCCAGGTTTTTTAGCAGAAAAAACACTTTAACCCAAACCCCTCCCAAACCAAAAACCTGAATGTCGGCATTGCCAGGGGGTTTTTGGGCCCTTGGGGAAATTTTTGCCTTTCCGTTTTGGTGGGCACAGATGGGTTCCCCCCACGTCCTGGCCCTTTGGCCCGCCCCCAAAACCCCGAAAAGCTGAGCAGGCATTTTTTTTTCCAAAAAAGCCCCTCCCCCCCTTTCCCTAAATCACCCACGTGTTTATCTAAAATTTCAAGCGCGTTGGGCTGCATTTTGTTCCGGGAAAAATTCCCTCTCACCACCGACACATTACTAGTAAGCACCGGCCAAGGGCCGCAAAATACTCTGGGGACAGCCACTGGGGAGCGGGGTGGATGCCCTCTGGGGGTGACGGGGGCCCTCTCAGGCCCCGGCGCACGTTTCTTAAAAAACCGCAGGGATGGTGCAGGGCTTTTTCCCCCCCCAAGGGGCCCCTCGGGTGGCATAAAGGGCCCAAGACCCCAAAGGGCCGTGTTAAAAATTAATCTCCCTTGGGAGACCCGTCCCCCCCCCAAAAGGTCAGGAGCTTTGGACGGCTCTAACAACGAGCCCCCCCCCCCCCCCGGAGCGCTGGCGGGGTGACAAGAACCTTGGGGGCCCGGGCAAGGAAAGTGTGCGAAAACCGGGCGAAACCCAGCGGGCCGGGCCCTTTAAGATCGGAAAGGTTTGGAGCCAAATCCCTTTTCCTGGCACATGTCATAAACCCCTTTCGTCCAAAAATTTTCTAAAGAGCAAACCCGGGGTCGGACTGCCTGCTGAAAAAGGGCTCGGGGCCCCTGATTTCCCGAAACCCGCCTTTCGCACCCGGGTTTTCGTCCCCCTGGCTGCTTTTTGCAGCGCAGCTCGGCCCCCCGTCAACCGTCTCTTTGTTGACGTGGCAACATCCCTGGAATTCCAACCCTCCACTTTCTCCAGCGATTGGGGGCAGCAGCGAAATTCCCATTACGCAGTAGGGAAGTGACACAGGGCCTGAAAAGAAAGGGGTTTCGGACCTGGGGTGTTGAACCCCCGAGAGTGGAGGAAAGGGTGAAAGAGCTCTGTCCCATCCTTGCCAGTTTTGAAAAAAGGGCCCCCAAAAAATGGCCCAGTGCGGACAATCCCCTTGTTCAGCATGAGCATTGTGGTAAATTTTAGTTCTGGAACGATCCCTTGGACACTCTGAAACAACAGGTCCCCCCCACGAAAGGGGGAGGAGACGGAAAACCCGGACGGACACGGAGCCCTTTTTCCCGCAAATCCACAAGGCCCACAGTTTCACAATTCACAAAAAAGGGGTTGAAAGACCCCCTTTTTCCCCGGGACTTTTTAAAAAGTTTGGGGGCATGCAGGGTTTTTTGGGTCATGCTGTCCCAGGCAGGGAAAGGTCCAAAAGTCCCCGTTCAACTAAAATGGTGGTTTTAAAGAAATTTTTTTTCCGGCACTTTTTAAATGTTGGGGGGCATGCAAAAGTTTTTTGGGTCAAAGCTGTGGCCCAGGAAAAGGTATTTGTCAATGTCCGTGAAACTAAAATGGTGGTTGAAAGGGGCCCTTTTTTTTCCGGCACTTTTTTTAAAAGTGGGGGGCATGCAGGTTTTTGGGGCCTCTTGGGCCCAGGACGGGATTTTTTCCCAATTTTCCAGTTCAACTAAAAAGGTGGGTTTAAGGGCTCCTTTTTTTTCGGGACTTTTTAAAATGGGGGGTCATGCAAAGGTTTTGGGGGTCATGCTGCTTCCCGGGGCAGGGATATTTAATGTCCAGTTTTAAGTTTAAAATGATGGTTTAAATCAAACTGGGCCCTTCCCGGGACTTTTTTAAATTTTTGGGTGATGCAAAGGTTTTAAGGGCGGCTTTTGGTACAAGACAGGTTTTAGTAAAAGGCCGGGGACTTTTTTTTTTGTGACTTTTTAACCAAAGGGGGTTTTTTTAAGAAGTGATACGTATCCTTTTTTAAATGTTGTGGATGTTTTAAAATTTTAGCTTCTCCAGCCTTTTTGGGTGTAAGGGAAAGAAGGTGTTTTTTGGGTCTCCCTAACTTTAAGGGGCATCGGCCCTAATCCCTGCTCACTATCGAAAAAACCCTTTTCGATATCGGGCCCAAATATTTGACTATCCCATCCCCATTTTTCGAAGCCAACGCAATCGCTCAACACTAAATAAATTTAAACCCATACGGGAAATAAGGGGCTATGTAAAAAACTCAACTTTAAAAAAAAAAAGGGAAAAAAAGGGGGAAAAAAAAGAGGGAAAAAAGGAAAAAAAAAAAAAAACAAAAAAAAATTTTTCTTTTTAAAAATAGTAAACCAAAAGAAACAATAGATGTAGGACTAAAATCCAAATGGAAAAGGGGGTACAAGGAAAAATAATATGTTTAAAAAATTTAAAAATTTAAAAAAAAAAAAGCCCCAAAAGAAATCTTGGGAATAAAAATAATAATAATCTTTAAATTTTTTAAAAGCTCCAACATATTCCCCAGCACTTTACAAAATTCAAGGGGAAAAAATACAGTCATTACCATTAAAAAAAAAAATACTTAAAAAATGAAACACAAGTTTTGAGCCCCCCTGCCCGTGAGAGCTTACAATCTATTAGGGTTATGGGTGAAACAAACGGTAAGAAGTGCCAAGTTTACAATGGTCCAGCCTTTTTTTCATAAATAGGGGGTGGTTTACATGAAAAATGGATGAACCTGCCACCCAGACAGTACATCTATATACAGATAAGTGCCTGTGAGTGCCCAAGTGCAGGGAGTGAAAAATGTGTGTGATAGCAGTTAGGGATCTTGGTAGGCCAGACTGAGAAGATGTGTTCTCAGGGCCCTCTTAAAACTGTGAGGGTTGTGAGTGTGCCTGATCGCCCGCGGTAGCATATTCTAGAGAATTGGTGCCGCACGTGCATAACCTCTGTAGCGGTGCATGTATCACTGTAGCGGTTTATCTATGAGGTTTTGATATTATTTACGAATTAAGTGATAGGTACTCCATTATTTGCAACATTATGTAGCAAGATGTGTATCACTATCCATTATATCGGGGAATATGTATTCGTTAACATCTGTACAGATCGGATAAAGATACAGCGTTGCCAATTCATTAGGATTTTCATAAGCAATATAGTTGGAATCTGTATATTTATTTCTGTTGCAACAGATTCTATCCATAAATAAGTCTATTATATCTTCCAAATATAACATAACATGCATTATTATGGCATAGTTACATTCTTAAACATCCTAGTAACATACTATAGATCCACCATGAAACCGTGGGAACACTAGGTTCCTAGAGAATAACATTGGCTTGATATACCTAAGGTCTTCACATGGGTCAATGCAGTAGCAACATACCTGGTTAGATGGATACCAAGAGTCTATTGATATTTATTTATTTTAAACATATTAGTTTTCCTTGTACTCCCTTTCCATCCTGGATTTTAGTCCTACATCTATTGTTCTTCTATCAGGTTTTACTACTTTTAAAAGAACACTTTTTTTTTGTTTTGTTTTTTTTTCCTTCTTTCCTCTCCTTTTTTCCCCCCTTTCTTTCCTCTATTTTTTTTTTAAAGTTGAGTTTTTACACAGCCTTAGTCCCGTATATGTTGCTACCTATTGCAGTTCTCTTCAATACGGACAGCTGGACATTGCTATACATAGATATCCATCTGAAGAAGTTGGATAATTCTAAAGCCCATACAGAAAGGGGTCATATATAATAAAGTTTAGTCTTGCAAACATAAACAACGGATACCTCAAATTAGTATATGGATGGGGGTTATATAGAACACAGTCTTGTCCGATTATGCAAATATGAATGATAGAAACTTCAATATTAAATTAGTATATAGTTCTGAGAATATGTGTTTATCTATGACACTACGACAAACTACAATACAATTAACCCCTTAACGACCCTGGGCGTATGAGTACGTCCCAGGGCCGCTCAGGGGCTCTGCAGGGGGATCGCTCCGCTAACACCCAGCGGTAACAGCGCCGGCGGGTGGCTCCGCCCGCTGGCGCTATTTAACCCATCAGACACCGCGGCAAAGATGGCCGCGGCGTCTGAATGAACGCCGATCGGTGTCGCGCACCGATGGTTACGGTTATTGGCATCAGCGCAGCTATGCTGTGCCGATCTGACGACCGGACACGGTGGTGGGGAGCCCTGTGAAGGCTCCCGTCACTTACACTGGCCGGTTTTGCCCCACTTCCGTCCGCAGACAGGAAGTGCGGAAACCGCCATCTTTGTACACCCTAATGCATTGCCTATGCAATGCATTATGTTGTATTAACAATCGTGCCCCCTAGTGGTCAAGCACCATAGGGGGACTAAATGTTACAGTAAAAAAAAAAAAAAAAAAATGTTTTAAAGTACAAAAAAAAAGTATTAAAAGTTCAAATCACCCCCCTTTCCCCATTTTACAAATAAAATCATTAAAATAAAAAAAAGTTACACATATTTGGTATCGCCGTGTCCAAAAAAGTCCGATCTATAAAAATATAACATCATTTATCCCGTACGCTGAACACCGTAGAAGAAAAAAAACTCCAAACGAAAAAATTTCGTTTTTTGGTCATTTTACGTCAATCAAAAAATGGAATAAAAATGATCAAAAAAGTTGCATGCATTCCAAACTGCTAGTGATAAAAAGTACACTTCAGCCCGCAAAAAATGCCCCCTCACTGACGTCCGTAGGTGTTAGTACAAAAAAGTTATTGGTCGCACAAAATGGCGCCGTGGCGCAAATTTCAAAAATAGAAAATGTTTGGAATTTTTTTACGGTACCAAAACATAACGTGTTTGGTATTGCGGGATGCGTAACAACCTGTAGAATACAGATAACACATCATTTTTACCGAATATTGAACGCCGTGAAAGCAAAACCCCTGCGAACATGGCAAAAAATAAAAAAAAAATCACAATTTGTCCCACTTGGAATTTTTTTGCAGTTTCCCAGTATATTCTATAGTATAATGAATAACACCATTAGAAAGTACATCTTGTCCCGCAAAATAAAATGTGTCTATGTGGAAAAAATAAAAACAGTTATGGCTTTCAGAAGGCGAGGAGGGAAAAACTAACATGTCACCAAAAAAAAACGACGGGTCCTTAAGGGGTTAATTCCGAAGTAACAACATATACAAGGTATAAATATTTTTATTGGATTTTGCTTTGTGCGATTTAGTTATTTATACACTGTATGCAAAACTGTACTATCAATGTTTGTTTGCATGAAATCTCACGATCGTGACGGTATAAACTATTGTTGTGGGTCAGCATGATTGATGTTCCCATCAACCAATAATAGCTTTCTTTACACTGATGTATTATTTTAATTCGATGTTCTGTGATTGACTTCAGTATCACCCAGTGAGGATCGCTGAGTGAAAGTATATGTGTAACAAGTACAATGATTGAACAGACACCTCAATCACGCCCAATTAGACTAGTATATGAACCTGCTATTTTGAATGTCAGTTTATACTTCTGATGAAGCATGGGTATACTATGCGAAACATGCTAAGTGTACAGTGTTTTTTATGAGAGTCCTTCTCTTTTATACAATAAACACCCTGAAAAGGAAGGTGTTTGACTTTTTACCCTCCAAGAGCGCCGCAGTGCCGTTATTTTTTTTATCTGATTGCTATTACTTTGAATAGGTAGAAATATGTTAATAACTGTCAGTGGGCAGGGCTAGCCTTTGGTGGGTGGGGCTAACACCTGCTCATAAATAAGATTTGAGCATTATATACTCTAAAACTACAGCATCTTACAGAATAAAGGACACAGTGCTGGAAACAGCATGTCTGACACTAGCTTGTGCTGTCCTCAGCAAGGGGGGCATAATCTATGTGACAGGTTCCCTTTAAGCCGAACGCCTTAATGACCAGCACCTTTTTTAATTTTTCTCTCCTTGCGTTTCAACAGTTGTAACTTTTTTATTTTTTCAATGACAGTTATATGTGGCTTTATTTTATGTGGGAGAAGATGTACTTTTTGGGGGAATAGTTAAAGTTCACTAATAAATTATTGCAGATTTATTTTTTTTCCACATTTTTCACATTTCACACTTAATAACTTTGTGTGGATACCTAATATGTGTAGGGTTTTTTTGTGTGTGTAATATGTGCACAATTATTTTTTATTAAATATTTATTTTTATTGTATTTATTTTTTTCCACACTTTTTAATTTTTTTTTACTTTTCTTTAAATTCCATGAAGAGATTACTGTTTAAAATTGTTTTATTACACTTAGTAATGTATTAGCATATTCATATATGCTAATACACTATAATCTGTGTCAGTTTGACAAAGGTAGCAACAAGGGCAGCACACAATGTGCCCTGATCGCTGGCTTGTTACACAGAAAGCCCTGAGGCTACTCTAGGGCTGACTGGAGATGTTCCCTGGGCTCTGTTGGGTCAACCGGAGTCCCAATCCCCCGACAAAGCTGGGGAAAGCCCTTTGATTATGTCGCGGTCACTGACCGTGGCAATCAAAGGGCTAAGCGTCAGGGAGCGGAGGTTTCCTCTGCTTCTCGGTTGTCTCTGTTCTCAAAACAGCTGCAGTGCTGAGAGACGCAAAACCGTCTTTTGGCTTTGCTGCAGACAAACGACCTGAAATGCCTGCCGTTGCCTGTGGGCGGTTGTTTTAGGGGTTAAATTACTATTTTATGAGGTGGATAACCCCTTCAACAAATTGCTGTTTAAATAAGTAATGATTGCTAAAGACTATGTGAAAAGGAAAGGTTGCATAATACTTACAAGGCTTTTACATGCTTGAGCTTCATTTACTAGAAAGTTAGACCTCATTAATCCTGGAATTAGGTATCAAGGATGTCACAATTAATGCGTTTGCTGTATAATATAAAAGATACGACCTTTGTAAGGGATAAGGTATTTATTGACTCTACAGCAGGTTACAGGACTAGCTCAAGTACATACCTTTTTTATCTCAAGGTCAAAGTATATCATACAACCCAGACATTACCTCAGCTGAGTAACCATAAACTCCCTGAACCTAAAGTAATCACTTTGTGTGGAATCCAGTCCCGTACACAAATGCAAATGTAATTTATAGCCAAGTAATCGTTTATATACATTATGCCACATATTTGAATGATTTAACAATGTTGTCTAAAAAATGGCAAACTGTGTACTAGATATTGTATTTTATGTTTGTTCTATATTGAAATCTATGAACCATAGTTATGAACTTTGAAAAAAGATTACAGTAAGAATCAATCCAGAAGAAGCCTGCCATGCAAACCTTAAAGGGATTGTCCCACCATGTTATTTTACAGAGTCACAGGCAGCCAACTCCTTGTTAGGCTGTGAGTGGTTCTATAGCAGTGATTGACATGTGAGCTCTGCTACACCTAGCTGATCCTGTTACAGTAATATGACTGCAGGAGGTTTGTAAACTGTAGTGCACAAGGCTACAGAGCTCTTAAGGGTTAAAGTTTATAAGTAAGTAATGTAATCAAGTGCCTGTCTTTCAAGATATACACAGCAGGGAATAAATTATTAACCCCACCATTGCTACAGCCTGTAAGAGCAGAAAAAGGTGGATGGTTACTAGGTAAGCTTGTGTGCAAAAGCAGGAGATAAGAACTGCTCTTATCTCTGAACAGTAGCAAAATTAGAAAAGCAATGTATTTGGTAATAGCCTTTATTTAACTACATGTTTGAAGTTAACCAATAAAATGAGAATACCCAATTAACTTTTTTCCCCTCTAATGGAAGGCTGTCATCTATGCCAGTATATAGAGGTAAAATGTCCTCAACAGGGATATTATTATGGGCTGCCACCAATCATACATACAGTGGGTACGGAAAGTATTCAGAACCCTTTACATTTTTCACTCTTTCTTTCATTGCAGCCATTTGGTAATATCAAAAAAGGTCATTTTTTTAGTCATTAATGTACACTCTGCACCCCATCTTGAAAGAAAAAAACAGAAATGTAGATATTTTTGCAAATTTAGCAAACAAGACTCACATGCTGTCCATTTCATTCTGATCCTCCTTGAGAGGAGTCCAGCTGTCTTTAATTAAACTGATTGATCTTGATAAGAAAAGGCACACACCTGTCTATATAAGACCTCACAGCTCACAGTGAATGTCAGAGCACATGAAAATCATGAGGTCTAAGGAACTGCCCAAGGAGCTCAGAGACAGAATTGTGGCAAGGCAAAGATCTGGCCAAGGTTACAAAAGAATTTCTGCAACACTCAATGAAGGAGTAGAACCATCTTAAGGAGGATCAGAAGGAAATGGACAAGTGTGTTAAATATGAGTGTCACCGCAAAGGGTTTGAATACCTATGACCATGTGGTATTTCAGTTTTTCGTGTTTAATAAATTTTCAAAAATATCTGCATTTCTGTTTTTTTCTTTCAAGATGGGGTGCAGAGTGTACATTAATGAGCAAAGAAATGAACTTTTTGGATCTTAACAAATGGCTGCAATGATAGAAAGAGTGAAAAATTGAAAGGGGTCTGAATACTTTCTTTACCCACTGTATAGAAGTAATGTCACCCACAGGACATTATATTTAAAAAAAAAGTGCAGCATGTTTTTTATGTTGCAGATCATTTAGGAAGAGCTTTTTACCCCTTAACTTGAATGGAGAAAATTAACATTCTAGCACTTTTTTGCAGATATTTTAGCACATTTTAGCACTTTTTGCAGATATTTTAGCAGATTGCATGCTTATATGCACTTAGATAGATATTATCTTTAGAGATGGGGATGGATAATGGTGCATCTGTAGGAGGTGATCCATGTCTGTACCCTCAGCTCAGATATGAATTTGGTTATCCATACTTTAATACCATAAAGTTGTTGCTTTTCCACTCCTGACCTCTGCTTAGACTTCATTCTGTGCTCTTTGACAACATTACATTGCTTAGATTGGCAATCTGAGTCTGTGCCACTTGGATTTAAAATGTTACTTGTCTTTCAGCTCTTGATAAGCCAAGAGTAAAATTGAGAAAGTCCTTTCTGCACATTAGAATAACCTTTAAGCAACCTCTGTAAAGTTGCCAATGTACATATTTAGTTTTTAGAGCATAGCTAGTTAGTTTTTTTAAACTGAAAGGACGGCTAGAAATAACTGAATAGATATTACAAATAAATCAAACATATACAATTGAAACCAGAAGTTTACATACACTATATAAAAAGACACATGTTTTACTTACTATCTCACATGAAATCAGAATAAACCTTACCCGTTTTAGGTCAGTTAGGATTACCAAAACTATTTATATTTGCCAAATGCCAGAATAAGGAGAGAGAGAATTTTTAGGGCATTTCTATTACTTTCTTCAAAGTCAAAAATTTACTTACACTAGGATTACTATGCCTTTAAACAATTTGGGACAGCCCATATGATGATGTCATGTCTTTGGAATCTTTTGATTTAAGGTTTATAACAACATCTGAGTTGATTCGAGACACAACTGTGGATGCACACCAGAAACATACTGTTTCTGCGTGTAACATCATTGGGAAGTCTAAAGTAATCAGCCAAGATATCAGGAAGAGAACTGTGGACTTGCACAAGTATGGATCATCTTTGGGTGCAATTTCCAGATACCTGAAGGTGTCTCGTTAATCTGTACAAACAATTATACTCAAGTACAAACAAGATGGGAATGTCCAGCCATCACACCACTCAGGAGGGAGACAGGTTTTGTGTCTCAGAGATGAACATGCTTAGGTCCGCATGTGCATGTCAACCCAAGAACAAAAGCAAAAGACCTTGTGAAGGTGCTGGCGGAAGCAGTTAAGATTGTGTCATTGTTTCACTACAGTGAATGAGTACTATATCAATATGAAATACCCAAAGTTGCCACCTGTAGAATGGATACAACAATGCTATACCTCAACAGCCAAATACAATTCAAAACCTAAACCGAGGAATGACTATAAAACTTAACTTTTAATACATCAACACATAAATGTCAGTGTCTGCACAACACACTTAGCTTCAGAGCTACTTTTAGGCTTGCACACTGTAATTATTCTGACTCCATATCTGACAGCAAGTGTAGAAATTCATCAGGCCCATGTGGTAATGGAAGTCTGCATTGAACTGTAAAACTTACTTCAGAAATCTTGTCAGACAGTGACAACTCAACTGCTCCGGCGTGTATGAAGAACCAACAGGAGTTTATTCCAGGCTGAATCTTGTAGTTTACACCAAAGTAGTAGGTGAAAAGATGATAACTTTACAGAGTTGGTGCAGAGAATGAGTATACAGTGCTTGAGTGAGACAGAAAGATGGAGAATGCTAGAAGGAGGGAGGAGCTGAATACCTCAGAGCACACATACAGGAAGACGAGAGGGACAAACTTAAAACAATGCAAAGCAGTAATAGAAATTACAATACTGATTATGAACCATGAAGTCATGGGACATGACACTCCCCGTCTGAAATCTTTAGATTTCACTATAATACAATATAACAAATGTTCTCTGAACCTGTAAGAAAGAGAAAAACATGCAAAAATATCAACAGTTAAAGTCTAGATTCTATAACAGTACATTCCGAAGAAAGTAATCCAATGGTAAACCAGATCCAAGAGAAACCCATCTTCGGATTGGGGAAGCCGCAACATGCCAACACTTCCACCAACCTATGGTAAATCCAGTGGTACATGTTATAGGAATGGTACAGCTGACAGTTCC
>JAODAL010040442.1:0-36914 GCA_025379985.1 Phyllomedusa bahiana
CATGGGTCGGAAGGGGTTAAAATATAGCATTTTATTCCATACAGCGACTACTGTAGGAAAAAAAAGATCCAACTCAATATTGCATTTTTATGGTCACTCCACATCCATAAAATGTAAAGAAAAAGTGATCAAAAAGTCATATGTATTCCAAAATAGTACCAAACTAAACTTTAGCCCTCTAAAAAGAAGCCCTCAGTCAGGTCCATAGCTGGAAACATAAAAAAGTTATTAGTTGTAGAAAATGGTGTTGCAATGCAAATTGAAGAAAACAAAAATAAAAAAATACTCTACAAGTGTGGTATCACTGGAATTGTACCAACCTGTGGAATAAAAACATGTCGTGTATACCGATCAGTGAACTCTGTAAAAACTAACTCGCTCTAAGAAATGCTTTTCTTTTCACATTCCACCCCACAAAGATTTTTTTCTGTTTTCCAGTACATTGTATAGTAGAATAAATAGCGGCATTAAAAAAGTACACATGACATTAGGAGAAATCCAGGCAGCAGGGGTTTATAGTCGTAGATTATACTTTGGTATATTTTGGTCTTTGTGCTTAATCAATGTTCGTGGATGTCCCTGCACTAGAAATTGTAACAAAATGAATGCGTCATGTTAATACATTGTCTTTATTCATTTAGATCACTTGATGGATTATTAAAAGGTGTTTGATGGATGCGAAATGCTGAGGATCGGGCATTGCAAGCTCAATACAGACAATGAAATGCACAGGTATTATGTTCATCTGAAATTGGCCTGATACTTATTTGCCAGTAGAACTTGTGAATTCTATTCTACATTGAGGTTTTCACTTTTTTATGTGTTGACTTTACATATTTTTCTTTTTAAGTTTGGCAAGTCATGAATTTCAAAGACCGGTTCAGCTTCTTGGACTCCCGCGATGACTATGGAGCTCTCTGTAGGAATCATTCCTTGCTCTTTTAATTAATGATTTGCTTCCAAAGCTTTAAAATACAACATGTTGCGTCTACCTCAAGTGCTTTGTGTCATCTCTGCTGATGAAACGTCGGAACGTGGCAATTGTCAAACACTCTTGTCTTTGGTGACATCTTGAGTGAGAGAGTCCTTCACTAATGCAGACCCGAAATTGGGGAGAACTAGAACTATACAATCATGGATGTCCTCAGGCCTTGGCCTTTCACACTGAATAGTAAATGAAGTGTACAGTTGAGCCATTAGTCCCGTTTCAAGCACACCAGACAGCTGCAAATTAAAACACAATCCTTCCACTTTACACTTCCATCTGGCCGCAGATGGCTTATATCTGACCCACTGGGAACACGACTTTGCTGGAGAGGAAATGTCAGTTCTTGCTGATTTTGACATCAAAATAAGCATGTTGACTACAAAAATTCAAAGTTCGTAGTCCTGGTTCACACGCCACAGATTTAGTGCTATTAAAACAATACTTGTGAATGAGGTATTCAAAATCCTGCTACTATCCTCTGAAAAATATCTATTGTAGATGGGTTTTATGAAGCAATGTGGGTGTTTTACAGACTGTATCTGTCTCAACTGAATGGAAAAATGTATATCTGAAAACTGATTTGCATAGTTAAGCAAAAGTTAGGGGAAATTTACTTGCTAATTGGTACCATTAAAACATAGTTTTAAGGGATAAAGCTTGATTTACGTTGCCATCAACGTGCATTTTCCCCAGGTGGCTCCCAACAATGATAAAACAGTACATAACCCTTAAAGGGGTTTTCTCACCATGCTGTTTTACAGCACAAGCAGCGTCTCACTTACTCTGTCTAGTCAGGCTTTGTGTGGTTCTATAGCAGTGATTAGCATATTAGGTCCTCTATAATTAGCTGAGAGATTACAAAGACATAACACAGGAGATTTAGAGCCCCATGTATGAAAACTGTCTAGGTGTAAGATTTTCTTTGTTGCCCCTAGAAAAAAACAACTCCCCTTTCCCTTTTAAAGTAGTGCTCTGAAAAATTAAAGGGGGGCCTGATTTTTTGCTATGGCAACAAAGAAAGCAACAAGGGAAAGTGCCTGAGGGGTTAAAAAAAAAATTTCTTATTTTAAACAAAAGCTAATCTTGTTAAAGATAATGAGTCTGGAGTGAGCTCCAACCATGGGGACTTCACTCCCTGTTCTCAGTCTAATCAGAAAGGGAGAGCAGTATGATGACCAGAGAAACTTGTGTGCACTCAGAGCAGATAAGATCTCTCTTTTTTCATTACGAAGGTAAAATCAAAAGAACAATGTAGTTTAAAAAAAGCCTTCAATAACCTTCCCTACATGTTAAAAGCTAATGTTTGTAGTGAGAAAATCCCTTTAAGAACATTTTAGCTTATCAACATTTATTGATATTTCAGTGGGGATCCACTTATAAAATGCAGGGAATGGAGATGTAAAGCACTCTCTTTTCGCTTCTATGGATCCCCATTGTTGAGTTAGGTGCGGTTCCTAGATGTGGGATCCCCATCTATCAGATATTTATGATATACCCTGTCAATGTGTGCAGCAACCCAGAGGTAACAGAGGAGAAGATGGTAGTAGTTGTTACTGACTTGTCACGGGGTCCGAGGTGACTACTGTCATGCTTTTCATACTCCCTTGGGTTGGCGCAGTGAAGTGGGGGTCCCCTTGATGTGATGTTGGTGGTAAACCCACAGGGCACACCTGACCGAGCTGTTTCCCTGTCTGGTGCAATTTGAGGTGCCCTTGATGTTATGGGCAGAACTAGACAGGAGTCATATTTTAGAGGTGAAACAGATGCCATTTCCTTGTGGCTCAGTATTTCACAATTATCACATGGAGACACATCTCTTGTCACAGCCTTTACCACTTCAATCTACCTGCAGGAGTAAAATCAGTACACTACATCCTATTCCCAGTCCTGGTTCTGGCCTGACCAGGGAAGCTACCCTGTTTCCCTTAAAATAAGACAGTGTTTTATATTATTTTTTGCTCCTAAAGACACGCTAGGTCCTATTTTCAGGGGATGTCTTATTTTTCCATGAACAAGAATTCACATTTATTGTTGAACAAAAAATCAACATTTATTACTATACTGTAGTCCTGTCACCACAATCATAAACATAAAAAGCCAAACTCTGAATTCCATCAAGAATACCTTATGACTATTTCCATGTACAACAATCTATGGTACATTTACCAGTCATCATCTTCTGGAACATCATCATCACTCTCCAAACACTGAATTTCATGGTGAATTTCTTGTGACTGCATTTCTTTTAGAATCATTGGCCCCAATCTCTCAAGTCTAGAAATAGCACTTTTCCTAAATGAGCACCTCTTGTTCAGGTAGCCTCCCACACAAGGTAAGACCTGTCTAAATGATTTGCTAACACTAATGTATGGTATGGGGGCAATGACCGCAGCTTGGTCTTATTTTCAGGGGAGGCCTTATATTTCTTAGCTTGAAAAAAATTGCTCTAGGTCTTATTTTCAGGGAATGTTTTATTTTCAGGGAAAATAGCTTCTTGGGGCAATTTCTTGGTCTCTGGGCTCTTCAATAGCTTCATCGAGTTAGGGTGACGGTGAAAAAGCCTTCTCCGTAGAGAGGTCCGGTCTTTTGTGAGCTTCTGTGCCCTCTTAATGTTTGTCTCCTAAGTCATAGTCAGCATAGGCCTAAAGTCATGTTCTGTGGAACTGGAACTTGCTCCATCCCTTTATTAGTTGTGCTTCCCCTACTCAGGCTATATAGAGCTACCTGTCTCCTAAGTGAACTAGTCACTCTTGCATGGCTGAGTTGGTAACCATTCAGGGCTAGTACAATGCAATTCATTTAGCAAAAGTCAGCACATTAATGGCATATAGAAAAATGAAAATGGCTAGAGATGGGCAAATTGATTTAACGAAGTGGAATTCGTTTTTTAGAATTTCAGGCAAACTTCGGTTTCGGAACGAGGGTTGCGAGTCGAACTTTGGGGACTATGGTTAGTGATACGATGTGTGCTGTTTGATTGATAAATGGCTGCGGCAACATGGCGCTACATGGGGCTATAGCACTTGGGAGGAAGAAGGGCATAGCCTGCGTGACATGTGCAGAGATGAAGCCCTATCAGAGACTGGCGGGATTCTGTGACGTCACAGCACTTATAAGCCGGGCGTGACCGCTGGGAGTCATACCGCTCTCACTGTGCTCATCAAGGAGGTGCTGCTAGCAGCTGCTTGTTACTGGAGAACTGATTTTTATTATAGCGCATGTCTGTGGGTGGTGTCTCAGCTTGTCTCAGAGACCTGCTGTCTCTGACGTTCTATTTCTAATTTTTGTGGGGTATGGATCTGAAAACCAGTGTGCGTCGCACTGCAGCTGTATATACATTTAAATCCATATCTGCTCTTAGCTCTTGAATATCCAAGGGGGATCTAAGCCAGTTCTGTTGTTGTCTTTTTAAGGAAACAGCGTTTTTACGAATTCAAATACCACTTAATTTTTTTTTGCTCATTTTTGGCGACATTTTACTTCAGGGTTATTAGCGTTGTTTTTCAGTGTGGTGACTCCAGAAACCGTCATTTTCACCGCCAAAATAAATAAATTTTTCTGTAGCCTTAATTCACAAGCGCAAAGGTAATTACAATTTTATCTTCTTGTTGTGTGCGTAAAAAACAACGCATTGTAACACGCTACAGAGCTTTTTATTTATAGTTTGTTTGTGGTGGCTCATATTCTTTGGAGCGCATAATTTACAGTCAGGGGTTAATTAAGCCTTTGTTATTCCGCTTAGTGCACTCCAAAGAAACCGCCATTTTCACCTCCAAAACTATATACATTTTTCATGTAGCCTAATTCACAAGCAAAGGTTAATTTCCAATTTTTATCTCTTGTTTTGTGTGCGTAAAAAACACAGCCATTGTACAAGCTACAATGCTATTAGTTTTTGGTTTGGCTCAATTCTTTGGCCAATTTACATCTGGGGTTAATTAAGCTTGTTATGCAGCGAGTGGTGACTCCAAGAAACCGCCATTTTCCACCGCCGAAATATATATACATTTTTTCCTGTCGCCTAATTCACAAGCAAAGGTTATTACAATTTTATCTCTTGTTGTGTGCATAATAACCACTGCATAGTAAAAGCTACAAAGCTTCAGTAGGTTTGTGGTGGCTCAATCTTTGGCGCAATTACATCCAAGGGTTAACTTAGTATTTTCTTGCATTGCACTCAGTAAAAGAAATTTTTCTTTTTCACGCCACAGAAGAAATTCTGTTGCAGAATTCTATCCGAGGTTTCGCATTAGCCTTACATTCAGTATATCACAGAGATTTTTTAAACGGAACATACAAGTCAATTGTTCCTGCCATTTGTGGAGCGCTCAATTTATATCCAAGGGTTACCCAAGCTTCTTAGTGGGTTCATTTGAGTCCAAAATAAGGGTGTGTATTTTATCATGATACAGATATACTTCATTCAAACGTGTCTGTACATTTCAGAACAAACAGTATGTCAGACTAGTGAGGTGGCAGGCTCTTCGCCTGCAAGTGGCAGTGGCACAAATATTCCTGGAAGCAGGACAACAGGTTAGCAGGCACATCTATGGATTGTAGCAGCAGGGTCCACTCGGTGAGCCACAACTGCCGGTGTCTATCTTGCTGCCGTGTGCTGACTAGCAACCCAATGAGTTCTTGTTTGGTTGACTAGGTCATCCACTTCCTCCCAGATGTACATCTGACAACCACAGCCAAGAGTCGGGTGGGAACGTCAGGACACTAACCTTTGTTGGCATGGCTGGGAGGCGGGGGCGATTAATCCAGGCGCCCGTCAGGTCCGTTCACACGGGCGGGTGAAGGTGGGTGCAGGGTATTGCCGCTCACCGCCCGCGGTCTACTCGTGCGGGAGGAGGCAGGAGGGATCGCTCCCTCCTCCCCGCCTGTATGTCCGGCGTTGTGCGGCGCGGTACACACAGATCAGCGGCGGCAGGGGGAAATGACGCCGGCTGCTATAATTCCCTGCCCGTCGCTGAGGAGATCGGTCAGGAGCCTGGCGGAGCTGCAGGAGCATGGTCAGGTAAGTGGAATTTATTATTTTGTTTTTATTAATTACATGGGGGGTGTGCCTGGCTACAATGGGGGCGGCGGGGGGGGGGTCTACATGGCTGGCTACAATGGGGCAAATAACCTGGCTGGCTATATGGGGGCAATACCTGGCTGGCTACAATGGGGGGGGTCTACCTGGCTGGCTACAATGGGGGGGGGTCTACCTGGCTGGCTACAAGGGGGGCAAACTACCTGGCTGGCTACAATGGGGCAATACCTGGCTGGCTACATGGGGGGCAGTGCCTGGCTGGTACTATGGGGCAAATACCTGCTGGCTACAATGGGGCAAGCTGGGGTGTGGCATATACCTGGCTGGCTACTATGGGGGCAAAATTACCTGGTGGCCTACAATGGGGGCAATACCTGGCTGGCTACAGATGGGGGGGCAACTACATGGCTGGCTACCAATGGGCGGCAACTACCTGCTGGCTAAAATGGGGGCACCTACCTACTGGCTACTAAAGGGGGGCACTACCTTGCTGGCTACTTAGAAAGGGTGGCAAATTACCTGGCTGGCGACTAAAGGGGCAAACTACCTGGCTGGCTACTAAAGGGGGCAATACCTACCTGGCTAGCTATAAAGGGGCAATACCTACCTGACTACTGAAAGGGGGCCATACCTACCTGACTATCTAAAGGGGGCAACCTACTTGACTATTAAAGGGAGGGCACTCCTGGGGCTACAAAGGGGCAACTCACCTGGCTAACAAGGGGGGCATCTTCTACTAGCTACAGGGGGGGCCATCTACTTGCCTGTATGAGGCACTACCTGGTTTTGGGGGGCTTCTACCTAGGCTTTATAAGGGAATCTATCTGGCTTCTTCAAGCCATTATGTAGTCAGGCGGAGTGGGTGTGGCTTTTTCTGAAGGGGGGTGGTTACACAAAAGATGGGCTGTTTGGGCCATGCAAATTTTTTGCCGGGGCGCGCTACGGCCCCGCCCTCTTTGATCTCCTGCTTTTCCATTTTCATAAACGTTGGCACACCTATGCTACTGTGGCCTACTACAGTATTCTTGCCAAACCCTCCAGAATGTGATTGTGCCACTTTCTGATCTTCATGCTGCTGCTGTGGCGCTGCGTGACCGAGACACTTTGTATTGTGATCTGTGGCTTTCTGGTTTTTGCCACCTCCCAGAACTGTCCATTGTGCCACTGTATGCCTTCATGTCTGCTGCCGCTGTCACTCCACTATTGTCATTGTGCCAATCTGTGGCCTTACTAACTGTTTTGCACTCTGACAGAAATGTCTTGTGCCACTGTCTGAACTCATTGCATGCTGCTGCCGTGACCTACACACTGAGTCATGTGCCAATGTCTGACCTCTTGCTGCTGCTGTGGCTGCATGCCGTGGACCTCCACACTGTGTCATTGTCCACTGTATGACCTCCATGCTGCATGCTGTGGCTGCTTGCCCGTGACTCCACTCACTGTGTCATTGTCCCACTTGTGGGACCTACTCCTGTTTTGCCACCTACAGAATGTCTTTGTGCCACTGCCTGAACCTCATGCTGCTGCTGTGGTGCTTGCGTGACCTCCACACTGAGTCATTGTGGCACTGTCCTGACCTCATGCTGGCTGCTGTGCGCTGCTGCGTGACCTCCACACTGTGTCATTGTCCCACTCTGTGGCCTACTCCTGTTTTTGCCCCCTTCAAGAAGGTCTGTTGTGCCAAATGCATGACCTCATGCTCCTGCTGTGGCTGCTGCCGTGATCTTCGCTACACTGGTCATTGTCCCTCTGTGGCCTACTCTGTTTTTGCCACTCAGAAATGTGATTGTGGCCACTGCCTGACCTCAAGCTGCTGCGGTGGCTGCTGCCGTGACCTCCACACTTAGTGTCATTGTGGCACTGTCTGACCCTTATGCGATGCTGTGGCTGCTGCCGTGCCCTTCCACACTGTGTCATCTGTCCCACTCTGTGGAACCCTCTACTCCTGTTTTTGCCACCTCACAGAATGTCAAGTGTGCCACTGCCTATGCTGACCTCATGCTGCTGCTGTGGTGTTGCCGTGACCTCCACACTGTGTCATTGTGGCATGTCTGTCTCATGTGCTGCTGTGGCTGCTGCCGTGACTTCCCACCTGTGTCATTGTCCCACTTGTGGCCTACTCTGTTTTTGCCTCTCCAGAATGTCATTGTGCACTGCCTGACTCAGCTGCTGTGTTGCTTTGCTGCCAGTGACCATCCACACTCTGTCATTGTGCACTGTCTGGACCATTGATTGCTGCTTTGTGGATGCTGCCGTGCCCTCACACTGTGTCATTGTCCACTCTGTGGCACTACTCCTGTTTTTGCCACCTCCAGATGTCTTTGTGCCAACTGCCTGGACCTCATGCTCTGCGATGTGGCAGCTTGCCGATGGACCTCCACAATGTGTTCATTGTGGAACTTGTCTGACTCATGTGCTGCTGTGGCTGCTGCCGTGACCTCCACACTGTGTCATTGTCCACTCTGTGCCTACTCCTGTTTTTGCAACCTCCAGAATGTCATTTGTGCCACTGCCTGACCTCATGCTGCTGCTGTGGCTGCTGCCGTGAAATCACTCTCTGTCTTGTGCCACTGTCTGTCCTCATGTGCTGCTGTGGATGCATTGCCGGGCCCTCCACTCACTTGTGTCATTGTCACACTCGGGGGCTATCCTGTTTTTGCCTCCTCCAGGAATGTGATTGTGCACTGCCTGACCTCTGCTGCTGCTGTGGCTGCTGCCGTGGACTCCACACTGTGTCATTGTCCCACTCTGTGGTATCTTGTTTTTGCACCTCCAGATTGTCTTTGTAGCACTGTCTGACTCATGCTGCTGCTGCCGTCACCTCCAATCTTGTATTGTGCCACTCAGTGGCCTACTTGCTGATTTTGCCTCCTCCAGATGTCATTGTGCCATTGCCTGACCTCATGCTGCTGCAGGCCCGTGAACTACACACTGTGTCATTGTGGCACTGGCTGTCCTCATGCTTCTGCTGTGGCTTGCTGCTGCGGTGAACTCCTTCACTCTGTGTCATTGTCCCCACTGTGGCCTATTCTGTTTTTGCCACCTCCAGAATGTCATTGTGACCACTGTCTGACCTCATGCTGCTGCTGTGGTTGTTTTTACTGCTGTGACCTTAACACTCGGTCATGGTGCCATGTCTGACTCTGCTGTGCTGCCGGTGTCCTCCACACTGTGTCATTGTGCCACTCTGTGGCTATTCCTGTTTTTGCCACACTCCAGAATGTCATTGTGTCCATGGTTGGACCTCATGCTGCTGTGTGCTGCCGTCACCTCCACACTCTGTCACTAATGTTGCACCTGAAGCTCTCTAGCTTGTTTTTTTCCTGCTTTCGCTGGCATGACTTTATCTGGCATCAATTCCCTGTCTTCAGTTTTTTTGTCGAGTTTTGCCCTCTTAAGTGCCAGGGAATTTTATAGTGAAGCGATTACTAAGATCGGCGGCAGTCATCTGAGTGTTAATACTAAAACACAAAATTGTATGAAAGACCAAAACCAGCGTCCTCTGCATATTTAAGCATGGCACAACGTTTACAGCACCTGCAGGCTCCTGTTGAGCCTGGAAATAGCTGTTTTTTTAACGTGATTCGTCCCTAAGGTTCTCGAAACGAAGTTATTTTTTGCCTGAAAATTCGGCGAAGGGAGGGGAATGTGAACGAAACGAATTTCGGGAAATTCGCCCATCTCTAAAAATGGCCTATACCACAGTACAAAACAATATAGGAGCTATGCCTCTTTAATCGTGTGCTCTTCATATGCCATAAATATCTGAGATGGGAGTACTCGTTTAAGGATTAGTTGAAAACCAGAAGACTGACCTTTTGGCATCTAGCAAGCTTCTGCTCATCTATATACCTTCTTTATTTCTGTATAGAATAGTGTTTTCTGACTTTCCCATACAGTCGGGCAGCATTACAATTGTGCATTCCAAGGAAGTATTTCCTGATGTATATGTCAAACGTGTGTTTTAAACATGATGGGAATAAGAGATGAAAATGGGATTGTTAGAAAAGTACTACTTACTGTACCATTAAGGCTCTATGTCTGGAGTCATATTGAGCAGATATTCTGCCCTAGAAGAAAGTTATATTAGATATGATAAAGGGTTGCAGTAAATCTGGTGAAAAAGGCTTCAAAGATCAAAGATTCATAACTTGAAAATGACTTAAAGCTGTAACGCTAAAGATTCTCTTGGTCAGATCTTTCCAAATGTGCATGTTGATGGCATGACAGCATATTTCTAATTACCTAAAGCCAGCAAATGGTAGAGCTTATAAACTAGAAGTCAGATCTGTCTTAAACCTTGTGGCTGTTGTTTACTAGAGACATCAATTATGAATTAGATTGTGAGTGAGATTCTGGTAACACCACCACAGACATACTATGGCAAGCACAGCGCAACATGTAATGCTATTGTTCCAGTCAAAATTAGTCAAACCTAATCAATACTATATTTAAAGCCCAATGTAGAAGCTTCTAGGTTCCGGTAGGGGTCGTCCTTATTGGGACGGGTTCCCCTTTATTTTGATAGGTAGGAATTTAGTGTAGGTAGTTAGGGGTAAGTATAGGGCCTTGTTTAGGGATATTTTAATGGGTTAGTATTAAAAGTTATATTGTAGGTCAAGTATTTTCCAGTATTTGTTGTTTTGTCTGCATTATGTGAGAGCAGGACATGATAGAGGGAGATGATCTCTGTGATATGTAGGGCTTATAATGCTGAATTGCTGACTAAATTGCAGAGAAAATCTGTGAAAGTCAAACTGAAAGTACGACTGACCCTGCCCACGTACAGTGATTGACAGTTTGCTCCATACAAACCTATGCACGGAAAGATGTCAATCACTGTATGTGGACGGGGGAAGCAGGACTCCTATTATCACTTGAGTCCAGTCAGAATTTACCCTGCTCCCAATCATATAAACCTATGTATTGCAGAGCCCAGCTTCTCTCCTTCTATCATTTGCTGCTCTCAGGGCAGCATAAACCCCCTGCCAGGTTCACTTTAAAGCTCCAGGTCAGAAACAGAATTTGATAGAAAACAGGGGATCGGGTGTAATATTGCTTGGTGCCCTTATTTTGTGCTGTTCTCATGTAGATCCCTGTATTGTTACAAAATGGCCATTATCTTCTTTGATGATCCATCAGTAGTCTGAGCTCCTGGGCCCTCACTGATTGTCAGTACTGTGTCCATCCCTTGTATTCCCCTGCAGCATTTCTCCATTGCTCCAGACTCTGATGAAGCCTCAGAATCTACATTGATAGGATGTTACGGGAAAACAGTGTAATATATATTTTATCAGACAAACATGTTTCTCCCTTTATTTATGCTTCTCTCCTATTATTATCTGCTTCCCTGCTCCCCTTACTTTTGAAATCTACCATTTTTTCAGGTTTTTTGGTGTTTACTAACAGCTGACTGAGAAATCAGGTTACCAGCGTCTTTATTGTGCTCTTGCGCATGACCGGAAATGCGCATTCCGGCCCATGCACAGTTGAGCTAGACTGCCGGCGCGACGCCGTAAGTGCATGTTGCAATCAGGTGAGCTTTTTTAGGTAATGGGTGTTGGTCCCATATATATAACATCTATGGGACAGTAAGTCCTTTGTCCACTGAAGAAGCATTCTTTGGCGAAACGCGTCGAGACGGAGTCACAGCGATCATCACCCTCCCTCTTTCTCTATGGGTAATATGACTTGTCTACTATGGTCCATTATTACTGAGATTGGATTTTTGAACCATTTATTGGCCCATTATAGTTTTAGGTTGGGATACTTGGTGGATATATTGTAGATATATATTATAAACATGGTTACATATTTGCATTGATGTTTTTATGCATCCAAGCCAGCAATCTAGTTATTTATGATTATGTGCACTAGCATACATCTTTTTCATTGTCTCTATTGATATATGTACAATTTTCTGTCTATATCTTATACATATAATACTGATGCTTTATACCATACAATTGGATATATCTGGTGACATTTCCTTATCACTGTTGTTCCCTTTTTTATATTGGTTTTCCTCTTGTCTGTGTTATGTCTTTTGATTTTGGTTACTATTTGTTGCGGTTTGTGCAAGATGTTAATACATTTTGTAATTTTTTATTGAGATAGTACACCATTTTTTTGTTGTTTTTTGTTGCCTGTAGTAGTCAATGGAGAGGGGGAGGAGTGGATGTGGCTGAGGGTGTGCTTTAGTGATATAGGGGAGCAGGTTCCCCATTCTGTGTCTGTGCAATGTATGGGAGATAATATAGCAGTCAGTCTCTACCCAATTGCTCAGGGACAACTTAAAATTAAAGACAGAGCCTGCAGAACAGAAAACTGAATAAAAATGTAAAATTTATATAGCGACCAGAAATATTGTTACTTCTCAGGTAGACATATAACAGCTTATTCTGAAAAGCTAGCAGTACAGGTACACTTTATAGTCTATGGTCACCTTCTCAAACATCTATTTTTATTACATCTATGCATATATAATAAACATTTTAACTTTGCAAATAGTATTGATTAAAAATCTATGTAATCTTCTTGTGTCTACAGCTCCAGGTAACTGGCTTAGTAGTCTGTTCATTCAGTCACATTGCCTACTGGTTGCATGTAACAAAGGGGCCATTTCTAGCCCCCTGTGTAAATGGGGCTGATATATCTGCTCCTGTAACATGGGAAATATACCCCTCTGTATTATTATTATTATTTATATTAATAATTTTAAAGCGCCATTGATTCCAGGGCGCTGTACATTCGAGGGATTACATTCATAACATAGTCAAACGAGTTACAATGATAAGTGATGAATGACAATTGGCACGACAGAGGGAGAGAGGACCCTGACCCGCGAGGGCTTACTATCTTCAAGGAGGGGGAAAGAGACAGAAGGTGGAGGGGCTCAGAATGTTTGTGGAGGGATGTATGTGACAGAATGGTTAATGTAGGTTATAGGCAAGCCTGAAAGAATGGTTTTTCAGATTGTGTTGAGCTGGTGAAAGTGGTTAGGAGAGTTGAGTGTGTTGGGGGGCAGTGAGTTCCAGAGTGTGGGGGAAGCATGGGAGAAGTCTTGGAGATTAGTAAAAAGTATTTCGTTTGAATGGTCCCAGCAGCTCTTGCAGTCACTGAACAACACTGATCTCATTAGCCAGAAAGCTGCAAGCCTGAAGGTTTCCTGCTAATCTGTATACACAGTGCTCACTGAGATGTAATTAATTCCCTGCCTCTCTGGAGAGCCTGGCTGTCGCTGACAGCCAGCTCTCCCACCCCTCAGCTGCACAATTAATGTGCAGATACGAACCCTGCACAGCCATTTTAAAATGGCCATGCAGAGTTAGGTGTCTACCGCCTGACATATAGTGCGACATGTATGAAGGAAGGCGCGACAAAGTGAATAGTTGAGTCTCATTTTCAGTGTATAATGCGCCTGATGTATGAAAGTGGTTTTTGTGCTTTCATAAATGGAGTCTAAAGTTCGACACGCCTCGCCTGTTTTTTTGGTGCATCACGGAATGCGACTAACATGTAACGGTGCTTTCCCACAGCACAGGAAAAATAGGCCGGTTTGCCGGCTGGTATTTGTCCTGTTTTGCGGCCGTCCCACGGCCGGATGGGGAGGGGGGGGGTAGGGTGGCTTTTCTCTGCGAATGTGCAGGAGAAACAGCCCTCCACCCGTTCCCCCTCACATTGAGGGTATTCATATTCTGTACGGAACAGGACGGAAGAATGAACATGTAAATGTTTTTGATGCGGATCGCGGGCAGAAAAACCGCCGGGCGGAAAACCTGTGCAGTGGGGACTGCTGCACGGGTTTTCCATAGAGCACTATTGTGCTCACTTTTGAACGGTTTTTCAGGCGGTCTGAAAAACCGCAAATCGGCTGAAAAACCGGCCGAAAACCCGTGCCATGAGGACATGCCTTAAGTAATGCCTAACATGTATTAAGGTTATAGACAGTCAGGAAATAAGAAAAATAGTCTTAGAAATAAACATGTCAGTGAATATAAAAACTATGATGTACCACCAGGTCAGCAATAAAACCTGTGCTGGTTCTTGCAGTATGTTAGAAAAGGTGGAGAGCAGCTAAAATAAATTTCAAATTTAATGTAGTAAAAATCTTTGAATATATAAATCTGGAAACAACATAAAGTTCATAGTTTGTAAGGCTAAAAAAGACTAGTCGTCATCTAGTTCAGCTGTTGTGCTTAAGGTGTTGATCCAGAGGAAGGCAAAAACCCCCAATGAGTAGAAAGCCATTTGTCCTCATTTTAGGGTGAAAAAATTCATTCCCGACTCAATTGGCAATCAGAAAATCTCCTCGGATCAATGACCCATCTCCTGAATCCGTAGACACTATAACTTGTTTTATTATTACGCTCCAGAAATGCATCCTAAAACCATTTTGATCTCTGTTATTAATTCACCATGACAAGTCCCTCTGGCAGAGAATTCCATAGTCTCATGCTCTTACAGTAATGAATCCCTTTCGATGGTTTATGAGAAACTTTCGTTCCTCAAGACATAGAGGATGACCCCTTGTTATAGTACAGCCATGGGTATAAATAAATCTTGGGAGAGATCTATATATTGTCCTTTGATGTATTAAAACATATTTATTATGTCCCCCCGAAGCCTTCTTTTCTCTAAACTAAATAACCCCAATCTTGTCAATCTTTCTCTGTACTGTACCACACCCAGTCCTTTTATTATTTTTGTTGCCCGCCTTTGTACCTGTTCAAGCTCTACAATGTCTTTCCTGTGCACTGGTGCCCAAAACTGTACACAATATTCCATGTGTGGTCTAACCAGTGGGAGAATAATGTTCTCATCATGTGCATCTATGCCCCTTTTAATGCACCCCATGATCCTATTTGCTTTGGCTGCTGCTGCCTGACACTGGCTGCTACAATTAAGTTTACTGTCCACCAGGATTCCCAAGTCCTTCTCCATGTCACTTTTACCCAGTGTTTTTTCCATTTAACATGTAATCATGTAATGGATTTCTCTTGTCCATGTGCATAACCTTGCATTTATCTGTGTTAAACCTCATCTACCACTTCTCTGCCCAGGCCTCCAACTTATCCAGATCCCTTTGTAATAAACACATTATCCTCTATTGTGTTGATTACTTTTCAGAGCTTAGTATCGTCTGCAAAGATCGATATTCTACTGTGTAATCCATGTGTAACATCATTAATGAAAATGTTGAAGAGGATAAGGCCCAATACTGACCCTTGTGGTACCTCACTAGTAACAGCGATCCAGTCAGAGTATGTACCGTTAATTACCACCCTTTGTTTTCTATCAGTGAGCCAGTTCCTTACCCACTTGCATACATTTTCCCCCAGTCCAAGAATTCTCATTTTATTTACCAACCTTTTATGTGGCACCGTATCAAATGCTTTAAAAAAAATCTAGATACATAAACATCCAGTGCCTCACCCCGATCCAGTCTAGAACTGACTTCCTCATAGACGCTGATGAATTAGTCTGACGGGAAACCGATCCTTCATAAACCCATGCTGGAACGGCGTTATGCATTTATTTTCAGTGAGATACTCCAGGATAGCATCTCTGGGAAAACCTTCAAATCATCAGTGAGTTATTTAATGTAAAATTTGTTTAAGACTCTATGAATTTTAAAAACATTTTATATGAGATGTTTCTATATTTTGGGGACATTATATATTTTTATATTAATTTTATATGATCACATTGTACATTAAATTTAAATAATTAATTTTTATACAGTTTGATAATTATAATAAATTACTTTTTATTATTGTACTGGTGTAAGTTGAGAAATATTAGACATTTTTGCCCCTTACAACAAATCTAGCTTCACTTCGACTCCTCAGACAGACCACATTGAGATAGGTCTGCCTATTTGAGCAGTAATGCACTTAGTTTCATATATCTGTCTAATATTACGTATGTGGTATGACACGCCTCCATAACACCCCCCAGAACACCCCTTCATGTTAGGCGCATTTGAAAGTTTTGAGTCTTATGAACAATGTGCCTAACACATACGCTAGGTACATTACACATTGGAGCTGGCTAGGTGCATTGTACGCCAGAAAAAGGGTGAAAAACCCTTTCATACATGTCGCCTATAATGTCAATAGGTGGGTGACATCAGTATGCATCCGGATGGCACGCCTCCCTCCTAGGGCACGCAGCGGGCCACCTGTGGAGACAGCCCTGGCTTGGCATCGCAGGTAGAGAGGGTTTTTTTTAACCTGGAAACATGGGATTTAGTATGTCTACATAAAACCTGGATACAGCAGAAATGTATGTTGTATTCAATCGAGATTACTTACAAAGTTGTTTCATTAAAAAAAATGTAAAAAATTATAAACTAGACCCACAGAATTTTCCATAGTCACTGCATAGTGCACAGTAGTTACGATACCATTCAGATGTTAACTTTTTTAAATGTACGATTAATATAAGATTTTGCCCTTGTATGTTACCTAAAATATCTTTGTCTAACATACTGTATGTGTATTAATGTGCAGGGGAGGATATCAGATCACAGAACTCATCCTTCATGTCTAGCAGCTTTTACAAGTCCTTTTCATGTAAGCCAATTCATGTGGTAGATTGCACTCTGCCAGCATTTATGAGCTGTGAAATTAATTAGCTCAGTTCCTTAAATGGAGAAGGTGTCCATACACCTATGATAGCTGCCTGCCAAATGATCTTTCAGCCGATAGGTATTCTTCCCAATTTCTCCATATACATGCATGTTGAAAAGTGAGACAGGATTAAACCAACGCCAAACTCCTCTGGCAGCAGCATATGTCCTGTGGGAACACAGGATCAGGCATGTAGAAATCCTTCTCAACCCTTACTTCCTCCAACATTTGCCACCAGGAAAGCATTGGGACACCACTATACACATTAGTCAAAGGTGCAGCCAATTTTCTACTAATACGTATGGACAGAATTATATGATTATGTTTCAAAGTGGGCAGCTGCACAGGTTGCACAAATGGCATGTACACCCCTGTTAGATGAATATGTGCAGTGATATCTTATATTCCTAACCCTGGTAATGAAACAGTATGACGTCCATTGTAGTTAAAGGCTTAATTCGCTTTTTAATGTGTAGTTAAACTGATGCATATAAAGCATGATCAATAGTCAAACATAATTATTTGCATCGGCTGAACATTGACCAGTCTTGAGAAACTGTGTATGATGGGAGTGAACAAGGTACAGCAAAATAGCTGCACATACAATCTGAATACTTGTAAGGATTAAACTTTGTACAAGATGTTGAAAAACTTTATGCCAGAAATAAAGACCCCAATTAAGTGATAGATTTTGCCCAGGGGGAAACACACTTCAGCTGTGAAGAATTCTCTCCAGATGTCCTCCTGCTCACCCGGCATATTATCTGACTCAACAAATACGAAGCTCAGTATACTTGAAAATCTTCTTAAACCATGACCAACATGACTTACACTTACATGACCTTGGTGTTCTATCTACCGATGCCAAGAGTGAGAATAGGAGAAGACACAGACATAGGACTTATAGATTTCATGTTGAAAACTTTAAGAATCTTAAGATCCATAGGATTTGCCAACTCCACTTGATTTCAGTGAATAGGTGTATGGTATAAATGTGGCACTTTGATTATAGAAAACAACAGCTGGGTCAGGCTTTTTCTTCTACAATTCCTCTTACTGATGCGATATATCAATCAATTTTAAGTTTGTTTTAGTAGCAAGTTATCAAACAATAAATTATATGGCCAAATGTATGAGGACCTTTCTAATTATTGAGCTCAAAGTGTGTCAGTGAGTCACATGTGACTTGAGGATTGCTCCATCCAATAGATGGCGCTGGAGAGTTCAGCTCTCTTTCCATAAGTCTTTTGGAATACTGTATTTAAATATCAGTGGAGTGTAAAAGGCGTTAAATCTCCACCGACATGGTGCTTCTCCGAATGAGATCATAAATAATAATCTTTATTTATATAGTGCCAACATATTCTGCAGCACTTTACAATTTAGAGGGTATAATTACAGACAAAAAGGGAACATTGCACAGTAATAAGCTACTTACAGATACAAAGTGTGAGAACCCTGCTTGCAAGAGCTTACGATCTATTAGGGTTTATGGGTGAAACTAACGGTGAGAAGTGATTGGTTTACACAAAGGTGCAGCTATTTTTCATAAATATGGGGTACTTTAAACAAAAATAAATAGTGGATGAACCTGCCACTATACAGTACATCTATATACAGATAAGTGCCTCTGGGTGTCAAAGTGCGGGGAGTGACAGAAATGTGATGTTTGTGACAAAAAGTGGGGGGTTAGCAAATAGGGATCTTGGAAGGACTGGCAAAGATTTAGTATTCTCAGGGTGTGCTTGAAATTATTTCACCGACCCAGCCATGCAGCCATCACGGCCGCCGCTTGCACCCCGCGGTGCAAGCAGCAGCCGAGGCAGAACAGCTGGGATCTTCTGATCCCGTCTGTTCAGCTCCCAGGAGGCTGCGGGGCAGGCGCGCAATGTGATGATGTCATCGCGCGCCTGGTCCGCGTCCTGCACTCTGCTGCAGGCGGCCTCCGGGGAAGACAGAAGAAGAAGCAGAGACATCAGGTAAGTATTGGTTTTATTTATTTTTTTAAAACTACTAGCCCTGGCTACCTATATACCTGCCCTGTATACTGCCCTGTATACAGCCCTGTCTGTCTATATACCTGCCCTGTATACGGCCCTATATACAGCCCTGGCTACTTATATACCTGCCCTGTATACTGCCATGTATACAGCCCTGGCTACCTATATACCTGCCCTGTATACTGCCCTGTATACAGCCCTGTCTGCCTATATACCTGCCCTGTATACAGCCCTGCCTATATACCTGCCCTGTATACTGCCCTGTCTACCTATATACCTGCCCTGTATACTGCCCTGTACCTATATGCCTGCCCTGTATACAGTCATGTCTACCTATATACCTGCCCTGTATACTGCCCTGTATACCTATATACCTGCCCTGTATACTGCCCTGTCTACCTATATACCTGCCCTGTATACTGTCCTGTATACAGCCGTCTGCCTATATACCTGCCCTGTATACTGCCCTGTCTACCTATATACCTGCCCTGTATACAGCCCTGTCTGCCTATATACCTGCCCTGTATACTGCCCTGTATACTGCCCTGTCTGCCTATATACCTGCCCTGTATACAGCCCTGTCTGCCTATATACCTGCCCTGTATACTGTCCTGTATACAGCCATCTGCTTATATACCTGCCCTGTATACTGCCCTGTCTACCTATATACCTGCCCTGTATACTGCCCTGTATACTGCCCTGTCTGCCTATATACCTGCCCTGTATACTGCCCTGTCTACCTATATACCTGCCCTGTATACTGCCCTGTCTGCCTATATACCTGCCCTGTATACAGCCCTGTCTGCCTATATACCTGCCCTGTATACAGCCCTGTCTACCTATATACCTGCCCTGTATACTGTCCTGTATACAGCCGTCTGCCTATATACCTGCCCTGTATACTGCCCTGTCTACCTATATACCTGCCCTGTATACTGCCCTGTCTACCTATATACCTGCCCTGTATACTGCCCTGTATACTGCCCTGTCTACCTATATACCTGCCCTGTATACAGTCCTGTCTGCCTATATACCTGCCCTGTATACTGCCCTGTAAACTGCCCTGTCTGCCTATATACCTGCCCTGTATACAGCCCTGTCTACCTATATACCTGCCCTGTATACAGCCCTGTCTGCCTATATACCTGCCCTGTATACTGCCCTGTCTGCCTATATACCTGCCCTGTATACAGCCCTGTCTACCTATATACCTGCCCTGTATACAGCCCTGTCTACCTATATACCTGCCCTGTATACTGCCCTGTCTACCTATATACCTGCCCTGTATACTGCCCTGTCTGCCTATATACCTGCCCTGTCTACCTATATACCTGCCCTGTATACTGCCCTGTCTACCTATATACAACCCTGTCTGCCTATATACAGCCCTGTCTGCCTGTATACTCCCCTATCTAGCTATATACAACCCTGTCTGCCTATATACAGCCCTTTCTACCTGTATACTGCCCTGTCTACCTGTATACTGCCCTGTCTATCTGTATACTGCCCTGTCTGCCTATATACAGCCCTGTCTACCTGTATACTGCCCTGTCTATCTGTATACTGCCCTGTCTGCCTATATACAGCCCTGTCTACCTGTATACTGCCCTGTCTACCTATATACTGCCCTGTCTACCTGTATACTGCCCTGTCTACCTATATACAGCCCTGTCTGCCTGTATACTGCCCTGTCTGCCTGTATACTGCTCTCTCTACCTATATACAGCCCTGTCTACCTGTATACTGCCCTGTCTGCCTGTATACTGCCCTGTCTGCCTGTATACAGTCCTGTCTACCTGTATACAGCCCTGCCTACCTGTATACTGCCCTGTCTACCTGTATACAGCCCTGTCTACCTATATACTGCCCTGTTTACCTATACACCAGCCCTGTATAGCTATACACCAGCCCTGTCTACCTGTATACTGCCCTGTCTACCTGTATACCAGCCCTGTCTACCTATATACTGCCCTGTCTACCTGTATACTGCCCTGTCTACCTATATACCAGCCCTGTCTACCTATATACAGCCCTGTCTACCTATATAACTGCCCTTTCTACCTATATACCTGCCCTGTCTGCCTATATACCAGCCCTATCTACCTATATACTGCCTCTGTATACCTATAAGTGGCCCTATCTATATACTAGCTCTGCCTGCCTATATACTGGCCCTGTCTGCTTACATACTGGCCCTGCCTGCCTACATACTGGCCCTAGCTGGCTAATTACTGCCCCTGGCCCTACCTGGCTTATTACTGGCCCTACCTGGCTGATTACTGGGGGCAGCCCCAGCTACCTGGCTGGTTACTGGGGGCAGCCCCAGCAACCTGGCTAATTACAGGGGTAGGCCCTGTCTACCTACCAAATTAATGGCGGAAGGCCCTGTTTGCCTATCTTATGGGGGTCTACCTATTTACATGCCACTTATCTGACATTTTTTAATTTCTAATTTTTAGGGTCTAACATACGCTGTTTGGGGATTTGATAGGAAAGTGCTGGATAAGAGAGGAGTCTAAGATGTATTTGTGGTAAATTCTACAGGGAGGAGTAGTGACTACTAGAAGAAGACATTGCATGTTGTACCGGACAGAGAAAGAAATGGAAGGGAATGACTCATCAGTAGTGTTGAGCGATTGCGTTGGCTATCGAGATCGATCGATAGTCGATAGTCGGCCGCTATCGATAAGGTTTTTTCGATAGTGAGCATCGATTATGCGCGATGACCATTAAAGTCTATGGGAGAGCAACAACACCTTCATTATTACACCCAAACAAGGCTGGAGAAGCTGAAATTAACATCCACAACAGTCAAATGGATACGTGCTACATCTTAGGCAACACACTTAGGTTATAAAAGTCACAGAAAAAAACTCACAGACCATTTACTATCCCTGTCTTGTACCCCAGCCTATATCTTTAAAAGTAGTGTGGAAGGTTATATCCAACAAGCTCATATACAGTGAAAGTATTCGGCCCCTTTGAACTTTTCAACCTTTTGCAACATTTCAGGCAAGATATAACATTTTTAATTTTTTGTTAAGAATCAACAACAGGTGGGACACAATTGTGAAGTGGAACGAAATTTATTGGATATTTTAAACTTTTACAAAAAAAATAAAAAACTGAAAAGTGGTGCGTGCAATATTATTCGGCCCCTTTACTTTCAGTGCAGCAAACTCACTCCAGAAGTTCAGTGAGGATCTCTGAATTATCCAATGTTGTCCTAAATGACTGATGATGATAAATATAATCCACCTGTGTGTAATCAAGTCTCCGTATAAATGCACCTGCTCTGTGATAGTCTAAGGGTTCTGTTTAAAGCACAGAGAGCATCATGAAGACCAAGGAACACTCCAGGCATTTCTGTGATACTGTTGTGGAGAAGTTTAAAGCCGGATTTGGATACAAAAAGATTTCCCAAACTTTAAACATCCCAAAGAGCACTGTGCAAGCGATCATATTGAAATGGAAGGAGTATCAGACCACTGCAAATCTACCAAGACCTGGCCGTGCCTCTAAACTTTCATCTCAAACAAGGAGAAGACTGATCAGAGATGCAGCCAAGAGGCCCATGATCACTCTGGATGAACTGCAGAGATCTACAGCTGAGGTGGGAGAGTCTATCCATAGGACAACAATCAGTCGTACACTGCACAAATCTGGCATTTATAGAAGAGTGGCAAGAAGAAGCCATTTCTCAAAGATATCCATAAAAAGTCTTGTTTAAAGTTTGCAAAAGCCACCTGGGAGACACCAAACATGTGGAAGAAGGTGCTCTGGTCAGATGAAACCAAAATCGAACTTTTTGGCCACAATGCAAAACGATATGTTTTGCGTAAAAGCAACACAGCTCATCCCCCTGAACACACCATCCCCACTGTCACACATGGTGGTGGCAACATCATGGTTTGGGCCTGCTTTTCTTCAGCAGAGACAGGGAAGATGGATGGAGCCAAATACAGGACCATTCTGGAACAAAACCTGTTGGAGTCTGTAAAAGACCTGAGACTGGGACGGAGATTTATCTTCCAACAAGACAATGATCCCAAACATAAAGCAAAATCTACAATGGAATGGTTCACAAATAAACATATCCAGGTGTTAGAGTGGCCAAGTCACAGTCCAGAGCTGAATCCAATCGAGAATCTGTGGAAAGAGCTGAAAACTGCTGCTCACAAACGCTCTCCATCTAACCTCACTGAGCTCCATCGGTTTTCCAAGAAAGAATGGGAAGAATTTCAGTCTATTGATGTGCAAAACTGATAGAGACCTACCCCAAGCGACTTGCAGCTGTAATCGCAGCAAAAGGTGTCGCTACAAAGTATTCACTTAAGGGGGCCGAATAATTTTGCACACCTTACTTTTCATTTTCTTTTTTTTTACAAAAGTGTAAAATATCCAATAAATTTTGTTCCACTTCACAATTGTGTCCCACTTGTTGTTGATTCTTCACAAAAAAATTAAAATTTTATATCTTTACGTTTGATGCCTGAAATATGGCAAAAGGTTGAAAAGTTCAAGGGGGCCGAATACTTTTGCAAGGCACTGTGCGTGGGATAATGTTGTCCTCATTCTTTTATTCACATTTCAGTGGCTGTGTAAAGTGTTTCAAAATAAAAATTAGAAAGAAACCCCACTTTAAAAAAGTGAAATTTTAAAAAATCTTGAAAACCAAAATTTGAGGGCCTTTTACTTGACCCTTGTTAAAAATCGTAAAAAAGTGGGGGCACTAAAAATTGTTTTTGTTTTTGGGTGTGTTTGGAAAAAAGTTGGGTTTAGTGAAAAAATTTTAAAGTTTTTTGTTGTTTGTTTGTTTTTTGTTAAAGTGGGGGGGGGGGTTTGGTTGTGGTGTTGGTTTTGTGTGGTTTGTGGTTGTTTTTCTTTTTGGTTTGTTTTTTTTGTTTGGGGGGGTTGTTTGTTTTTGTTTGGGGGGGGGGGGGGGGGTCTGTTGTGTGATGTGTATTTTTTTTGTTTTGTTTAAAATTTTGTTTTTAAAGGGGGGGGGGGGGGGGTTGGGGGGGGTGGGAGGGGGGGGTAAAAGTGTTGTAAAAGTTGGGGGGGGGTGGAAAGGTTTGGGTGTTGTGGTGGGGGGGGGTTTTTGTTTTTGGGGGGGTGTTGTGTTTTGGGTGCCTTTTGTTCTTTGGGGGGGGGTTTGGGTGTTAGTTTGTTGTTGGTGTTGTTGGATGGTTGTTGTTTGGTTGTGGGCTTGAATGTATGATTGCAAAAAAACAATTTCAACATTGGCCAGTCTATTTACCTTAAATTTTTAAAACTGGTCTATTAGTGCAGAATTTGGGCATGGACCCCAGAGGTTATTTCCCCCTTTTCCCTTAAGGGTTTGGGCTTTTGCCCCCCAAATTTCTAATCACTGATAATACACTTTGTTTTTTATCTATGGGCTGAGATTTTTGTTGTATTTCTATTACTTGATTCACAGAATTTTTTTAGGCCCCTTTAAAAGATGTCCACCGACGCTTTACCCACCCTGACAATACACAACTTTTTCCTAGTATTTAAAATTAAAATAATGGTTAAATAATTGTTTTTTTCCATCTTAGTTAAACACTGAAGGGTTCCCCCGTCCCCCCATCACCGGCCTCGCTCCCGCCGGGTTCCTCCCCTGGGGGCCCGGGAAATGCGCTGGGCCCCCCCTAGGGGCCCCGCGCCTCCATGAAAAAATTTAAAGGGACGTGTGCCGGTAATTGTTAATTGGGGGGTGCTGTCTCTTTTTGGTTTTGGACCCTCACTTCGTGCTGGATCATGTTGCCCCGACCCTTAGAAAAAGCTTTCCCAAAAAGTATTTCTCACCTTCCCGTGTACCAACCTCTGCACTTTTCTCGACCCGAACCTCTGCTGCCTGCCCTGCCCTTCCCTCCCTGTCCACGACCAAAAATCATTGCCGCCTGCCCTGACCTTATCCTGCCACACTACGATTCTTGGACTAGTTTCGTGCTCGCGCCCTGGGGCCCCCCCTCGCAAGCAAGTACGTGGGGGGTAGCGCCCTGGGGCCTCACGCCGCAGAAAGTCCATCCCGCTTTGCGGGGGCTCTGGGGGAAAAAGGGGGGTATTTAGACCCTTCCCGGGCGTGCTTAAAAATTTTATCACCTTGCGGTGGTCCAACGTTCCACTCCCCCGCCGTTACAGTTAGATCCCCCCCTGGACCCGGCAAGGGCCTCTGCCAAGCCGGGGATCTTACGACGTTTGTTCCCCAAATTCGAGCAAATCGCAAAGGGCACGCAGTTGGGCCAGCTCTCCGCCATGATGCGTCAGCTCCTTGCATCCCAAAACAGTCTCGTCTCCGTCGGGGCTCCGTCAGTCACCCATTCCATTGGTATCGGGGGCCCCAAGCTTCGGCTCCCTTACCCATCAGCTTTGCCGGGGGATCCAACTCTGCCGGGTTTCTTACCCAGTGCTCTATGCAGGGGAACTGATGGCGGATCATTTCCTCGGAGAGGTCAAGGTGGCCTTCGAGGGGTCTACACCCCGGGAAGGCCTGGCTTGGGCAAATCCTCTCTGGCAAAAACGACTCTGTGAGCGGATCTAAGCCCTTCCTCCGGGAAATTTTCCGCCCCGTCTTCGAGGACGGCGCTTTGTTTCCTTTGCGGGGAAACCCCCCTCTTGAGCCTTCGCAGGGCGACTCCTCTGGGGGATATGCGGTACATTCCGTACCCGGGTTCGGGCTCACATGGAATGATCCCCCCTCTCCCCCTTTCAAAAAGGGGTCTGTCCCAGGGTAAAAGCGCTTTGGCAGAAAGAACCCCCTGTCCTCCCTGAATGAACAAATTTTCATCTGGCAACTCTATCGTTCAGGTTCGCGAGAGCAGGAAGAGCTGAGTCAGGAAAGAGACTCTGCACGCCCCCGTCGCGGTTTCCCCGGGCCCCGGGGTTTCCAGATTCTCCATTCTACCCCCTTAAGCCTCTGAGTGGAACCCATGCAAGGGACCGGGCCCCTTTTATGGGAGCAGGAGCTGAACCGTCGTCGAGCAAAAAAAGCTAGTCTCACTGCCCGCCCGGACCTTTTTTCTGCAGAAGCGCCGACTCCCAGCGCCCCGGGAAATGCTCACACCTAGGTCCCGTGGAGAGGCGGCCCTGGGTGTTTTTCCCCTCCCCCTTTATGATGCAGGGGGGTGATTTTCTGATGCGGGGTCCTTCGTTCCGGATTTCTGCTTTCCTGGACTGGGGGTCGGGGGAACTTCATTTGCTCATTGGTAACCGTACCGATCCCTGTATCCGGGGGGAGAATCTTGCTTATTTTTCGGTCAGTGGGGAGCTCCTCATGTCCCACCCATATATTCCCGGCCGGTGATCCCGTGTAGTGGTGCTAATAAGGGAAATTGGGTTCACTTTTCCCCGTGCTTCCTCGGGGATCCCTTGGGGCTTCCCTGGTGCAAGTCACACCCCCCCTCGAATGGAAGCGGGGTTTTTTTCCCAATGGACTTTTGAGTATCTCGTGATGCCTTTGGGCTCTGTAATGCTCCAGCGGTTTCCAAGAACCGTAACATGTCTTCCGGGATCTTGTACCCTGCTCATAGTTACCCGGACATCCATTTTTCCCCCTGATCTTTAGACTCACCGGGCACAAATGCGCCCGGTTCTGGACGTCTCGCGCAACCGATGACGCCCAAATGGGGAAAAGTTTTTTCCATCGGCCGCCTACCTTTCCTCGGGGACTGGTCTCCCTTAAAGGGGCCAAAGGATGGGGCCCGCAAAATCTCTACGGGCTACAAGGCCCTTCTGTCGTCTTCGGACAATCAGGCTTTCCGGGGTTTTCAAAATTTTTTCCGACAATTTATTCCCACTTCCCCCTTGGTGGGTCCTATGTGGCCTTCCCCAGGGAAAAATGCGAACCCAAGATGTTGGCCTCCGGGGGCTGAGAAGGATTTTTTTTGATCTAAAGAGCCCTTTTCCGCTTCCCGTCTTGGTCCGGCCCCGATTTTCCCAGAGGCCCCTTCCCTTGGAGGTGGATGCCTCTTTAGTGGGGGGGGGGCGGTCCTCACACAAAAAAGCCCCCAAAGGCAAGATTTTCACATGTGGGTTCTTCTCAAGACCTTTTCGCTGGGGGCGGAACTATCCTTGGGGGCCCGGGGAAATCTTTGGGCCCTCAAAATTACCCGGGGGGATGGCACTCTGCGGAAGGGGCCGTATCCCAAACAAATCTTTTCGGCCACAAGAATTTGTTGTTCTTCAGACGGCCCCAAGCTAAAACCCCCCCCCAAGCCCCGGGGGTCCTCTTTTTTTCACTTTGACTTTCGTTAATTTCGGCCCGCTGGGGAAAAAAGTCAAGGCTAGCCCCTCCCGTGCCTCGGAGTGGCGGTGAAGAACCGGTCACAACACTCATTTTCCCAAAAGGTTACTTCCTTGGGTCCCCCGATCTCCAAAAATTCCTACGGGCAAGATTACGTGCCCCTGGGACTCAGAAAAAATTCGGGTTTGGGGGCGGCCATCCCGGAGCTCGGAAGTCTTTCCTTTGATCTCCGGCACTACGGGGGCGGACTCTGGCCAAAGTCAATTTCTTCACCCTCGCCTGTGTCACTTTTGCTCGGGCAAGGGCCCCGCTAAGGCCAGGACTCTTGCATCCATGCCCGTGCCCGAAATCCTGGACACAATTTGCTTTTGGATTTTTCCAACCCCCCGTTTCCCCTGGGGGTTCGGTATTGGGTGGTTCGGACCGGTTTTCAAAAAGTCCCCCTTTTTGCCTCTCCCGGGGCCTTCCCCACCCCCCAAATTGGCTAGTCTTTTTTTCCGGCAATTTTCCCGGGTATTGGGCTACTTCACCATTGTCTCCGACCGCGGGTTTTAATTTGTTTCCCCGATTTTTTGGGGTCACTATGCTCCCCTCTACAAGCAAGTTGGGCTTTTTTATCAGCCTATCACCCTTTCCCAATGGGCAGGGGGGGGGGTGAACCAGATTTTGGGAGAATACCTGCGGTACTTTTTTATCCGGGGTCAGGAAACTGGGCCGAGCTGTCCTTGGGGCCCAATTTTTTAAACCCTGGAACCGGATGCAGCGGCTCTCCCCCTTCTTTGTAGTCTATGGCCCCCACCCGCACCCCCCCCTCCCCCGCCCTCTATTCGGATGTGCCCCCTTCAAACCCAAATTTTGGGGACAAGGCAATCTGGGAAGAGCGCGAGTTCCTACTTCGGGCCTTGCCCCCATGAAGACCCAGGCTGAAAAAGGGGAAGACCTGCCCCGAGTTTCTCCCGGGACCAAATTTGGCTTCCTCGGGGATGTGCGCCTGAAGGGTTTCCCCTCTTAAATTGGGCCCCCGCTTCCTCGGACCCTTCAAAGGTTCTTCGCCAGTTGAACCCGGGGACTACACTTGTTTGCCTCCATTCTCCGGGTCCAAACGAATTCATGTATCCCCCTTAAGCCTCTGGGTTCTGAAAAGGGGTTTTCTCGGGAAAAAAGGACGCCTTCCCCAGTACCGAATCCCCGACATTTCGAAGTAAAGGGGCATTTTGGTATAAGACGGTCAAGGGAAAAGTTTCTTCCCGTGAATTGGAGGGGCTTCGGGGCCCGAGGAGAATCCTGGGGGCAGAATCTAACATCCCGAATGTATCTCATCCTCAGATTTTTGCGCTTAAAAAAGGTGGGGGGGTCTAAGGGGGGGGGGTGACTGTAACGGGGTTTCGCCCCTTCTGTCCACGGCCGCGGGGCCCCCCCGCTTCCAGGGGTCCCCGGCGGGGGGCGGGGGTGCCACGGGCCGCGCTGTGGCGTGGTCGCACCCTCCCTCCACTCACCTGGCCCCTTCCCGCAGTCCTCGTTCTGCCGGCCGGAAAGCGATGCGTGCCCCCTAGCGCGCGTGGGCCGCTGCCCATGTAATTTTTAAGGGGGGCAGGGACGGTAATTGGTTTTCCGGGCGCTTTTTCTCTATATAGTTTTTACCATCACTTCCCCGGGTCTATTTTTCCCGGGCTTGAGAAAGCTTCCCAATATTTTCTCGCCTTACATGTACCCGACCTCCTGCTCGTTTTTTCGATCGAACCTCGCGCCCCCCTGACCTCCTGCCCGTCCCGCCACGAACCATTGCCGCCCGCCCCGGGCCTTACTGCCCGCCCACACTACGATTCGGACTATGATTCTGTGCCCGTGCCCTCGGCCCCCACGCAAGCAAGTAAATTTGGGGGGTAGCGACCTGTAGCCCCCACGCCGCAGCAAGTCCATCCCGTTTGCGGGGGTCTAGTGAAAAAAGGGGGTACTTAGTTCCATTCCCCCGGGTGGTTAACTATCCACTTGGGGGGTCCCGAGATCCCTACCCAGCCGTTACAAATACTAATAATGATTGTCTGATTTACCAGGTGAAGTGCTGCAGATTAATTATTAGTAATGCAAAACAAAGATGATGTAAAGGTCCCTTTTTATGTATCAAAAGTATGTATATTAGAAGTAACCAATTGTATTGTATTATGATTAAACTAACAAACTATATTGCAAATTGTAATAAGAAAATATGAAGTAATGATGTTGATGTTAATGTTACGACATCTCCAGACCAGCCTGTATAAAAAATCTGTATGTCTTAACCAAAATAAAGAATTTTGCATCTGAATCCACTTGATGTCTGGCGTCAATTTTCCGACAAAATGTGCATATGTTCCTTTGCATATATGTGCATATATCTATTCTGATATTAATTTGGAAACCGGCACAACGAGGACTAAGTCGTGGGCTTACAGCAACAACAATGCTTTTACAACATATCTCTAGAAAATGTCTTACAGTCAAAAAAAGAAGTCAACAATTACAGGAGAGTCAAATATTGTCCATCAGTAACATTTTTTAAAACAATGAGGCAGATTTACTAATCTTGTGTAATTCTTGAATAAACCTAGACTGAGCAGGCTAAGGATGTGCCAGCTGTATCATGGTGGCCTGTGCTTTTGGTTCATCTTTAGACATTATCCACACTGTAAATTTACACCACCTGCTGGTTGGTTGTTAGTATTGCTTTATGTCAATTTTTTGCATCTAAGCCGTGTGGTATCTCAAGCCAGAGAGGCATAAAAAGTGTCTAAAACACACAATATATATAGTGGAAGGCATGAATTCACTTGGTGCATTCAAAATAGTAAATCTGCTCCAATGTTGGCAATTAAAAATAATTGCCATTTTTTGTTTGTATCATTTAATTAAGCCAAAGTAACTAATATTTTAGGACCTCATAAAAAGCAAGAACAATTCATACCTTGCTGACATGTGCAGTCTTTCCTGGGCTGCTGACATCATATGAAGGTAGTTTCAAAACTTTCTTTTCTTAAACGGTTTAGAGGAAACGCTGCCAATAGCACGATGCCTTAGGAATCAGAATCAATTGCAATCTATTTGCATCTATGAGAGGTCCTGACACATACAAAAACTGATAGAGAACAAAGGTCAATTGTCTCCATAACTGTAACTTTTATGTGCTCCTTCACCTTTTTTTGGAGTATTATGAGTTTATCTATGTTATATTGTTTTCATTTATATTAGATGAATAAACATAGTATGTGTGTATAGTAAAACTGAAAACCCGCAGATGTATTTACACAAGCAGCAAATAATTCTTGGAAAACTAACCTGAAAATATTCTCCAAAATAACTTACAGATGATTTATTAAAGTCATATACACAATAAATATTTCTCAATAATACAGTTTAGATTAAATTTTTATTGATAATAAAAACTCCATGTGCAATGTTTTAACATTTTTATGGCTTTATTGGGTATATTTTGGCCAAAACATGCACCGAGCCTTTATGAAAGGAATGTTGCACATTTACAATAATGGTCTTGTTCTATGAATTTTGCAGGGTCTATGTAGTTGAGAAGTTTAATGGCGTTATGGCATTCTGATTGGTATTTTATAAATGGTATTGCAGGTTAAAATCAAGGGCGAGGTGATGTAAACAAGCTAGCTGCAGGAAAAATGTTGGGTTTATTCAAAGTTCACTTATATAAGGACAAGCTTACACATGGGTTAGATTCAGTGAAATGTGGCAGCACTACTTCTCCATGTACGCAGCTGTTTTTTATAACAAATATCATCTTCATAGAGATAATCACAATTTATGATATTCATTCATGACAAGAGCATGTTCCATCCTTAATGTAAACATGAGGATGATAGAACCTTATATCTTTAAACTCAAGGATGTGTTATAGGATGCTGAGAAATTGAATTACAGAAATTAAATTAGTATTTAAAAAGACAGATTGAGCAGCCTTTATTTAGTGTTCTCTATCATTTTTTTACAATTTTAAGGTGGAATGCCATCTAAAAGGGGTTGACCAGTTTAGCAAAAGAGCAGCTAAATGGAGCCAGGATGGGGAAAAAAGACACTACACTGCTAACTTGCCATGCCACTACCACTCTGCAGCTCCGTAGGTTCTGCTACTCTTACTTTCATATAGACACATAGGAGAGGATCATGTTGGATTCACTTACTATGGAGTAAGAGCCTCTCTTGAGTGTTAAGATGAGACTCCTGAAGTGAAGAGGAGTAGACCTTGGGGAGCTCCAGGTTATCAGAGGCAGTGGCCTAAAAGTACGTATGTTTTTTTTTGTCTATTCCCCCTCCCCACTTTGGCCCCATTTTAGCCCTATGTTACAATGGACAATACCTTTTAGACCATTACTACTCCACAAAAATAACACAAAAACATGGTTATTAATACAGTTTGCTAATTTTTTTCATGTAATTCATCTTTTTAAAAAAGATTAATCAATGTATCAATTATATGTATTTAATATAACACTGGATACAGTTTACTGGCAAAAGATATTACAAACCATTTATTTGTTTGAAGCAGATTTGTTGCTAAAATTTCTGAATATATTAAAGTCAGTATACAGTCGTAGGTCTCAGGCCTTGTTTACACATGTCTAGAGTTAGGACTCACTCTTAGTAATTTATACAACTGTTCTCAATGCAAATAAATAAGTCTGTGTTTTATACCACAATAGTGTCTGGTTTTTATTTTAGGTCATTATAGTTGTACGAGACCTTGTTTTTGCCAGACTTCTCGTTCTATTTTTACTACCATTTTCTGGTGCTAATGATTAAATAATTTGAATTTATATTTGGTAGGAATGCAAAAAAATATATACCTTTGAATTCCGTTTATTTTATCTTTACATAAAATAACATTTGCCAATTACCTTAAATAATATTTTATTGCACTGGTTGTAACAGTTATGATGATGCATAATACATTAGCATTTTATGTTTTTTTTTCAACTGCTATTTAATAATTTTTTTTTAATTTTGAACTATTGTTTTTGCATATTTTTTTTACTTTTTTTTAGTATTCATTTTAATTGTTACAATAAGAATGTTAATGAAAATGATGTCTTACTTCTAATAGCACATGTAGTTAATAGAGACCAGTGACCACCAGAGGAGATAATATCTATGGATTGTTTGTATCATTGACCAGTAGACACTTATCAAACTTGTCACCATGGGTCAAAAAATTAATTATACTTTTCAGTAAAAGATGTTTCTCGGTGAAGTGCTTTTCCTTCTTTTCCCTGTTTGAAGAATATAGACATTTCAAATAAAGATATACAGAAGTTTTTCTCATAGATTTCATTTAAATATCTTTATAAAAAAATGCCAAATTCCATTTTGTGTCATATTACAGAGATTTTAGCCCCTACAAGTACCACACGTTGCTTAGCACAGCACCTCACAGATAGCAAGAAATGTCTATGGCTTCATATTATGGAATCAAATGGACTCTGCTGCAGGGCAAGCTCTGGGCAAGTGGTTTTATCCTAGGCTTCAGACCAAAAGCCAGGAAAAACATGCCTACAGAATATATCTTTGAATAATAACATGAATTTTTTGCTTTTGTTGTGTGGCCAATCAGAAAATGTAAATTGCTTGCTTGAGTATTCATTCATCTCCCTGGGATGTTTTCTGTATGGAATTGTGCTTTTTCTGTGCTATAAGTAGCCTCATTTCTCTGAAGTTGAGTGTCAGTGTTTCCTGACTGAGAGCTGCTTCCTTTTGACCTACAAAACTACAACCTCAGGTTTCTTTATTTTATTTTTTTTCTATCTTCCCTTCTTCTTATGAAAGTTTCAATTAATGACCGGTATTTTCTGTCTCAGGCTATGTCGACAACGGCAACTGTAAAATACCGTTGAAAATATGTCGGTATTTTAGAATTGCCATACTGCATTTTTTGGCGCAGATTCATGCCAAAAAGCACAGTCGAATTTCAGTTTTCACTGGTCCGGCACATAGATTTGGACTAGAATCCACCGTAATATGGCAGACTATAGAACATGTTCTATAAATCGGCGGTTTAGAAATAAGACAATAGAAAATTTGTGCTGTGCAAACCACAGCTTGAATTTTCTATTGCGGTCTAGGGGCAATGGTTACAGTCGCATTTTTGTGGATTCTAAACTGAATTTGCTTAAAGGGGTTTTGGCACAACCTCATTTCATACCTCCTGAATCCAGCTCTTCAGCTCTGTGTGCTCAGAAGGGGGCGTGTGTGATTTGTTTGAATTTCATATCATGTGACCCAGCAGGATGACATCACCAGGCCTTTCCTCTCTGTAGTGAAAGAAAGCTACACTGTGGCTCAGAGGTAACATTTTTGTTTTACAGCACAAGGGTCCTTGGTTCAAATCCCTGCAGGAACTTGACCTGTGGATTTTTTTTTCTCTTTATCAATGCACATACCTGATTGAGGTTTCTTTTTTATTTATTTGACTGTTTGACTTGTTACTAACTAGTCCAAAGGACAGAAGTAGAATGACAGCACCTGGGGTTTGAACACTCAGTAGCTGCCTGAGAAGAGAGGTGATATCTGAGCATGTGTGACCAGGAGTGAGGAGCTCTCAGCCCTGGTCGTATCCCCTGGAGACGAGCTGTACACTATGGATCACTAAAGGAGCAGCTAAAACAAAAATGGTCCAGAATTTTTAATAATAATGAATGGTGAAAATGTTTATTATTTCATTTTCAAACTTCCCATGTCAATTTTACTTCATGGCAAAACCCCTTTAAAAATCTGAAAAAAAAACAAAACAGTGCTTTGGAGATGAAGCCTTAGACGGCACAATCAAAGGCTGCCCTGAAGGAAGATAAATCGCTTTGGTCACCTGATCTCCTGAGCTCAACAAAGAGCTGTTTCCTGTGTGTGGAGATACAGAACTACTGAGCTTCCTGTCCTCAAACAGCTGATGTAGAACTGCGGGAAACCTCCAAAAAATTGAATGATACATTACAAAAGTGCCTAAATTTGGGAGAGATATTGATTAGAAAATAAATCCCTTTAAAGAACTCAAGCTTTATTTTAGTGCCCTGCACATTTGTTTATCCAGAAAAAACTTTAAAAAGGAAACATCAGATTTGTATAATCATTTATTTAATAAGAAAATATCATTCTAGTTTTTAAATATTTATACCGTAGTACAGTAACTTAACCTTTGGTTTGTGATTTTGGTTTTGTGATATAACACATTATACTAACGTGTTGTGGACTAGCATATAAATTAATTGTTTTAAACATGAATGTAATTATAGTCATATCTGACAATATTGCATTATTTGGCACAAAAGTCCCTCTAAGAAGAGAATAGTTTTATTACATTTTTAGTACCTTAAAATTGTTCTTATGTTTAACTCAACAATCATTCTCTTTGACGTAGTTTTTGAAACAGAACATTTTTATAACATTTTTGTGATAATTCATACCGGTACATTTACAAAAATAATTTAGCATTTTTACAACACTTATGTACAGAAGAATAGGACAGAACACACACACAGAACTTATACGTAAACGCGTTTTAACGTTAGAAGCTTTTGTTGACTTGAGCTGTTTCTATCTGTTTCAGTTTCAAATCCAGGGGTGTGTCTTTCCTCACTGAAGAGTTGTGACGACATCATTCTGTGTGAAACAGTGGAAAGGAGAAGATCACAGCTCTGCAGACCTCCTGCAATGTTCTCTTGTCTGCAGAGCCGTCACCTGCCTCCCAGGCTGCACAAGTTCCTTGTAACTAGAATCCCAGCATTGCTGTAAACAAAGCATCTTCATTGGTGTAAGCAGTTGTACATACAGCCTGAACTGATGACACAGATGTGAGGAATGCACTCTGCCCCCCCCTCTGTTATCAGGCAGGAGGGTGAGCAGTGTATAAGGCTGTGTTATATAAGGAGAGAGTGAATCTAACAGCTACTCAGTAATTGTCCAGATCCTTTACATAGAGCTATCACATAAGAAGCTGAGACAGTCCTTATACACACAATCGTCACAGGCAGTTCATTTCACTTTCAACAGATCAGATGAGAGTAAGCACAGAGTGCAGGGAGTCAATCACAGCAGAGGGGGAGTTTCCCATCCAGAGGACTTGTCCGAACAGGCTGAATGAAATGTCAGTCAGCCAATCATAGAAAAGGGGACGTGTCCCATTTAGCTCTGATCTGCTATACTAAGTGACTTAGGTAAAGCAAGCCAGTTGCAAAAGTGCTTATTTTTACTGTCCCCATCATTTGAGATATGATCTTTGTAGCGAAAAAAAAACCCTTTACGAGTTGCTCCTACAGTTTAATAATGATGAAACACAAAACCAGCAGATCAGGTGATTCTGTTACTGTGGCACCTGAATTAGGGTGCTTTCAATGTTTTTTGGTGCATTTTTTAGCAAAAATGCACAGCATAAATTGCTGTATAGTTCTGCAAAAAACAAAAGTATCAAAAATGCACCAAAACACAGAGCGTTTTTGGTGAGTTTTATTTATGCATTTTTTTTTATTTGCTTGCAGAAATAGGCAAGTCCACACAGTATATGTCAAAATGCCGTCGAAAATCCAATGGCATTTTGACATTGCTGGACCGAGGTTTGCGCAAAAGCCACGGTCGGTTTTAAGGTTTGCCATTGGCCCCATACCCGATGGAAAATCTAAGCCGAATCCAGCGGAATATACAAAATGTTGCATATTCCGTCGGATTTCCTGGATGTTAGATAGGCTAGCTATGTACCTATGTAATGTTTCTATTTATTGTTTCCCTTTTGGACTACTTATGATTCGGCGGACTATGTCAGATCATCCATGAATCTATTTTTGTAATAAAATTATTAAAGAGGGCTGGTGTTGGGGAGTGCTTGTTTAAATAAAAAGAAAAATTGTGATTGGTGTTGTTTTTTTTTTTTTCCATTTAATTCCAGAGTTAGTAGTGGAGGCATGTGACAGACACTTCTCCATCACTGTCACTGGGGCCTGGTGTCAGTCAGTGGTGGTTTTTGTCACCCTAAGGCGGACACTATGCCCCTCTCACTATTATCCCAGCACCCAATGGATCAGGGTTCCTGGGAAGTGCTGGGTAACCATTAGAAGCGAACCCTCTAATGTGATAGTCTGCTTCTGCGGAAGTTTCGGGCTGCTATTTTTAGGATGGGAAGAGACCATGTAACACTTAGGAGTGGATCCGATGGGTCCGATGGGTCACCGCAAGAGATGACAGACCAGAAAATGGAGTCTAAAGAGCCCCCAGTACTAATCAGAGCCCACCACAAGGCTGGAATTTGAGGCAGACGACTGCCAGTTCGCAACCCATGACGTGGCCTTTCGCAGTGACACCAGGTGTATCAACGGGGCACATGAGGAGCAGACTAAAGTGTAGTCAGATTACAAGCAGTAGGGTCAAGGCTGATGGCAGACAGAATGTAAACAGGTTCCAGGCAGATAGGTCAGGGCAGGCAGAGGATAGTCAGTAAACACAGCGGAAGGTTAGAACCAGGAATACACGAAATGGAGATAATGTAGCAAGCAGAGCTAGAAATACCAATTACTGGCACAAGTGACAGAAGGAAGTAGCCAGATAAACAATACTTTGAAAAGATGATTGGTGGTTACTATATCTTTTAGAGCTGAAGGGTGCGAGCCCTAAGGACAGGGAGGGGTCCAGGAGTGAGGAGAGGTGAGTGTCGGTTAGGAATAAAGAAGTAAACATGAGTGCATCCGTGGTCTGGAGCAGGAACTGCAACATACACCGTGACAGACCAATATCCATGGACATTTCCATCTTGATAGTATCAGGCTGTTGTTGCTGGTTTTACCTTGGCTGTTTATGAAAAATGCGGGGGACCACACGTAATTTTTTCATTTATTAAAATTCTAAAAGTAGGCATTGTAATTAGAGATGGGCGAATCGATTCTAACGAAGTGGAATTCGTTTAGAATTTCAGGAAAACTTCGGTCGGAAAAGAAGTCGAACTTTTGGGGGAAATTCGGGTGAACAAGTTTTT